>OVBA01003560.1:0-27464 GCA_900406435.1 Lepidium aucheri | reverse complement strand
GTAACCAATAAGAAAACGACACGTGTTAAACATATTTATAATTAAAAAAAACAAAAAAAAAACAAAAAATGGTAGTCAATGGAAACGTGACACGTGTCATGTTTCCACAATTAAACGGTGTTGAATTATGTTCACGGTGTTGATGCCATGTAGGTGTAACACCAACCATTGTAAGCCAACTTTTTTTTTCAACAGTTTAAAATTTTTTTTCAACACCAATTTTTGGTGCCATTGTAAGTAGTCTAATTTAAGAATTTCGTATCAGCGTTGCTTTCGTGCTTTATTGTAGTACTTAGAGCATCTCCATGTTGGAGATGCTTAGGGCAAGATTATCGGAAGAAACCCGTAGGGTTTTTTATTTGTTTTTTATTATTTTTTTTGTCAAATAAAAGAAAAAAAAAACAAAAACACAACCAACCAATCAGAATTCGCCACGTCATTAGAAACCTAACTCTTAAGTTTCTTCTTTAAGAAACTTTCTCCTTCTCTCTCACTTTTAATTATTTTATTAATAATTTTATCTAAGAAATCCATTAAAAACCACCAATAATGATGGTCTTAGATTAGGTTTCTTATATTTAAAATATTATTATTTTCAATTTTATTTTTATTTTTTATTTAAATTTTAAATTAAAAAAATGTAGTGTCCAATAGAAAGCTGACACGTGGCAAGAACTCATCTCTTAAAACTCTTATTTAAGAACCCCTTTCTCCTAAGTTTCTTAAAAATAATATTATTTTAATTTAAAAACCCTCCAAGAACCCCTCATTAGAGGTGGTCTTAGAGCAATATTATTGGTAAGCTCTTATTAAGGGTCTCTTAGTATTATTAAATGATTAAATTAGAAAAAAGAAAAGTTAAGAGATGTATTTTTGTTTTGAGTTTGTAGGTGTCCTTAATAGTAGGTTCTTAGGTGAGTTTCTTAGGAAAAAAAGTTAAATTTTTTTTAGATAACTTAACTATTATTGCAAATTGAAAATTGTAAAACATACTCTTAGCTATAATAAATAATCTAAAACACAATCAATTTAATAATGATTACTATAATACACAAAGCAAAGGGAATGAATATTGCTGGTTTTCCTAACAAACATCACCCAAAAAGAACACATTGTTCTTCAGAGTCTACATTTTATGATTAACATCTAAAACCAGAACAATGCAAGATGATTATACTGAGGGCTTGAAGGAAAGCGCGACCAAAATCTCGCCTTTGTACTCTTCATCTTTCACCACATTGTATGCAGTAGGTGGTATACTTCCTTCAAGAAAAACCGGCTCCAATGGAATACTACATTGTCTCAAAACACATCTCCTTAGTTAAATTCTAAATCTATTGATTAGGCCAATTTTGTTGTACAAATAAGGATTCTAAGATCTTACGTTGCTTCACCAACACTATCATCTTCTGTACCAACATCTTTGTCAAAGAGTCTAGCTCTTAACTCTGAAGTTCCTTCAGAGATAGTGAAGATAAATGTCTCATTCTATTCTGGAGTTGTGCTCAGTCCTGCAAGATTTCAAAATTGTTCTCCTCAACTCTTAAAACCACAAAGATCAATCACTGATTTTGATTTTGATTCAGATCCATGTTATCTGTTTATCAATCATACAATAAGTCAGATCAGATTTTACAAATGGTGCAGAATCAATCATCATTAGTATCTCATCAACCTTAATCTTTGCCTTTTGTAGAACCTAATATAGAATTCATCTATCAAGAAGATTAGTCGTTTAAAAGTAACATATTTGAAAAATCTGAGATGCAAGTGAGACAAAGAAGAATTAAGACATTAATGATCTCAACTAATGAAATTCAGTAATGTGAGAAAGAAAAAAGACATCAGCAGAAGTGTGCTTACTTAACTCAAACTGAATAGAAATCAACAAACTGAATTGACCAAAACTTTGTCATATTCCTTTCAACTAAGGGCATAAACATCACATGTTACATAAAACATCCATGAATCACAGTTCCTATTCTAAATTTTTTATCTAACAAACAAATTTGTACATTTCCAAACTTGTCTTTTACCAACTAGTCAACAGATAAAGGCACTTTCAAATCAATTTGACTATGTCCATGTTCTTTTATGTTGAGTTTATGATGAAGGAAAGAATCTAGCTTATAGATAAATAGCAACATGACTCATATTCAAGTATATATAAATATGCATCATGGAAATTACCTGAATGATCGTCCAGTTCAAAAACTCCAACATCATGAAACACAAAACGAAGCACACCAGCAGCCTTATCCTTTGTCACGACTTTCCTAATTTTGTTTTGCATCACTGGATAAATGCTAGAGATTCAACAGTCGATTACATCATAGAACAATCATTTTTCTTCTACTGTAAACAAAAGCATGATGTGAACCTAGAAGTTATGCAGAGAGCTAACAATCTCAGTACAAAATTAGGAAAATCGATGATAGAAGCATATAAAATTTTTCAAATCAAACTTAGGCATTAAAACAGCAAAACAAAATAACCAATTTCGAAATTGACGTAAAACAAAATTCATGGAAAAATTGCTCACACTAGTAGATTTCGGGTCTTACCATGATTATCGGAGACACAACGAATACACCAAGCTCTTAATGATCTGACAACATGTTTACATTTGCAGAATCAATCATCATCCAACAAAACCCATCAACAAAACATAAATCGATCATCGGCCTAAATCCCTAAATCCCTTTTGAATGGACGATTTCATTTTCGTGAGAGAGATAGAGAGAGATGAGAGAGAGATGAAAAAGAGAGAATAATTTTTGTTTTGCCAATAAACATATGCCACATCAAGGTTTCTTAAAATGAAAATCGTTTCTTAAACAAGAAACGATTCTTAACATTTTCATAAAATTTCCATTTATTTTTAATGCCAATTAAACCTAAGAAACCCTTTAAAGTCTACCGATTAGATCATTATTATCAAAAGGTACTTAGAAGTTTCTTAAATAATTTTATTATTAAAAACTTTAAAAATTCTTATGAAAATTTCTTATTTAAGAGACTTTTTAATAAGTCTTTTAGATTATTTTATTATTAAAAAACTTATTCTCTCTCATCTTTTTACTCTCTTTCTTTAATTTACTCTCTTTCCTCTTTTTTTACTCTCTCTTATCTTTTCAATCTCTCATCTTTTTACTCTTTTTTTTATTCTCTTTCCTCTTTTGACTCTCTCTTTTTTTACTCTCTTTTCTCTTTTTCACACTCTCTCCTCTTTTTTACTCTTTCACCTCTTTTTACCCTTTCTCATTTTTACTCTCCCTCCTCTTTTCACTCTCTCTCCTCTTTTTTACTCTCTCTCCTCTTTTTTACTCTCTCTCCTCTTTTTTACTCTCTCTCCTCTTTTTTACTCTCTCATCTCTTTTTACCCTTTTTCTTTTTTATTCTCTCTCCTCTTTGTCACTCTTTCTCCTCTTTTTACCATTTCTCTTTTTTTACTCTAACCTTTTTTTCACTTTCTCTCCTCTTTTTTATTCTCTTTCATCTTTTGACTCTTTCTCCTTTTTTTACTCTGTCTCATCTTTTTACTCTCTCTCATCTTTTTAGTCTCTCTCCTCTTTTTTATTCTCTCTTCTCTTTTTTACTCTCCCTCCTCTTTTTTACTCTCTCTCATCTTTTGACTATTTCTCTTCTTTTTTACTCTGTCTCATCTTTTTACTCTCTCTCCTCTTTTTAGTCTCTCTGATCTTTTTAGTTTCTCTCCTCTTTTTTACTCTGTCTCATCTTTTCACTCTCTCCTCTTTTTTACTCTCTCTCCTCTTTTTCACTCTCTCTCCTCTTTTACCCTCTCTCCTTTTTACTCTCTCTCATCTTTTGACTCAATCTCTTCTTTTCTACTCTCTCTCATCTTTTTACTCTCTCATTTTTTTTGTTCTTAAGAACCACACTTTAAGAACTCCCCATTAATCCTACATAAAAATTATCCACAAAAATACAACTTTTAACTCTAAGAACCCCATTTTAAGATACCCCCAATAATATTGCTCTTAGAGCAACATTATCCAAATATTTTAAAGTGGGGTTTTTAGAGTTAAAAATTGTATTTTTGTGGATATTTTTTATATAAGATTAATGGAGAGTTCTTAAAAATGGGGTTCTTAAGAAAAGAAAAATGAGAGAGAGTAAAAACATGAGAAAGAGTAAAACAGAGGAGAAAGAGAAAGAGAAAAAGATGAGAGAGAGTAAAAAAGAGGAAAGAGATTAAAAACTAAGAGAGGGTAAAAAGAGGAGAGAGAGTAAAAAAGAGGAGAGAGAGTAAAAACGAGGAGAGGGAGTGAAAAGATGAGACAGAGTAAAAAGAGCAGATAGACTAAAAAGATGAGAGACTAAAACGAGGAAATAGTAAAAAGATGAGATATAGTAAAAAAGAGGAGAATAAGGCAAAAGATGAGAGAGAGTAAAAAAGAGGAGAGATAGTTAAAAAGAGGAGAGAGAGGGAAAAGATGAGAGAGAGTAAAAAAAGAAGAGAGACTAAAAAGATGAGAGAGACTAAAAAGAGGAGAGAGAGTCAAAAGATGAGATAGAGTAAAAAAGAGGAGAAAGAGCCAAAAGATGAGAGAGACTAAAAAAGATGAGAGAGAATGAAAAAGAGGAGAGAGAGTAAAAAATGAGAGAGGGTAAAAAGAGGAGAGAGAGTAAAAAAAGGAGAAAATGAAAAAGAGGAGAAAGAGTAAAAAAGGAGAGAGAGTAAAAAGAGGAGAAAGAGTGAAAAGATGAGAGAGAGTAAAAAAGAGGAGAGAGAGAAAAAGAGGAGAGACAATGAAAAAGAGGAGAGAGAGTAAAAAAAGAGAAAGGGTAAAAAGGGAGAGAGAGTAAAAAGAGGAGAGAGAGTAAAAAGAGGAGAGAGAGTAAAAAGAGGAGAAAGAGTGAAAAGATGAGAGAAAGTAAAAAATAGGAGAGAGATTAAAAAAGGAAAGAGAGTAAAAAAGAGGAGATAGAGTAAAAAGATGAGAGAATAAAAAAGAAGAGAGAGAGTGAAAAGATGAGACGGGGTAAAAAAAAGGAGAGAGACTAAAAAGATGAAAGAGACTAAAAAGAGAAGAGAAAGTAAAAAGATGAGACAGTAAAAAACAGGAGAAAGAGTCAAAAGATGAGAGAGAGTAAAAAAGAGGAGAGTGAAAAAAGAGGAGAGGGAGTGAAAAAAAGAGAAAGAGTAAAAAAGAGGAGAAAGAGTGAGAAGATGAGACAAAGTAAAAAAGAGGAAAAAAACTAAAAAGATGAAAGAGACTAAAAAGAGGAGAGAAAGTAAAAAGATAATACATAGTAAAAAAGAGGAAAAAGAATCAAAAGATGAGAGAGAGTAAAAAAGAGGAGAGAGAATAAAAAAAATAAGAGAAAGTATAAAAGGAGAGAGGATAAAAAGGGGAGAGAGAGTAAATAAGAGGAGAGATAATAAAAAGAGGAGAGAGAGAAAAAGAAATAGGATAAAAAGAGGAGAGAGGATAAAAAAGAGGAAAGAGGGTAAAAAAGAGGAAAGAAAGTAAAAATATGAGAAATAGTGAAAAAATGAAAGAGAGTAAAAAAAAGGAAAAAAAAATGAGAGAAAGTAAAAAAAAAAAAGAGTAAAAAGATTAGAGATTAAATTTTTTAGTAATAAAATAAAGTAATAGACTCATTAAAAAAATCTCTTAAATAATAGATTTTCGTAGAGATTTTTAAACTTTTTAATAATAGATTTTCGCTAAGAACTCTTTGATAATCTTTGATAATGTTGTCTTATTACTTGCCTATTCAAACATTTACCTTGGTGGTCAGTTACATTATGCGTAGTCGCTGAAAGCTTACCTCTTTGCTCATGAGGCCCATAATCCTTTCGCAAAAAAACCAGTTTTGTATATATATAGTTAGTACCAATTGCCGGGTCCAACAAGGCAACAAACCACTGCGTGACAGAGGCTTCGGCCCATTTATGTATGATTTACAAACAAGATAAAGGTTTAGAGTTGGAAACTAGGTGGTACGTCAAGAGTTTAAATTTCTTAAGAATTTTAGCCAATCATGTATTCTTTTATGATGGAATTGCGACTGATACTTACCTACTATGCAATTCAAAGTTCCAAATCGAAAGAAACTTTGCTTATTTATTTCCGGTTAAGTCATGGTTAGTTCGTGATTTATCACTTCTAAAATGTTACATTCTTTTAACCAAAAAAAATGTAATGTTCTGTATATCGAAACTTTATAATTGAGATTTTCTTATCCAATAAGACTGCTTGCCTGATACAGAAAATTAAATGAATAATATTTTAAAATCAGATAAAAACAATGAATTTATTTTTTACCAAAGTTAATCAATATTTATAATCCTTTCAAAACAAAAACAAAATGGTTAAAAATACATCTCCCAGAATTTGATCTCCACCTTCATTCTCACATGATTTTCTCTCGGTTTCTGGTATTGCCTGAAGAACAGTCTTCAATGTTACGGTTGGCCTAATGCTTCTTTCTCAATCTCCGATCTCAGATTCGTCGGGATTATTCGCTTTATAGGTAAAATAATTTGTTTGTCGTCAATCTTCTGACTTCCCTCGTTCTAATTTCTCATGAAACAAAACAAAAGAATATACAAAACAATCTCATTTGTCTCTCATAACCAATCTTTTTTTCTTTTTCTTTCTAGGGCTTTGATCCATCCATTTGCAAAAAAAAAATATACAAAAGATTACATTTTGAATTAAAATTGAAGATGTTCAACAAAATCATAAAACTGGGTCAGAAGAAATTCAATAAATCAGATCAACATCACCAAGATAACAACTTTGCCGGTAACAACGTCGTTCGCGCCAGCCGCACCACAACCGCCGCTTCGTCGTCGGTTCCAAATGGCGAATCTCAGTCGATGGCTCCATCTCCTGCGCAGACACCGAATCACCCAATGTTCACATCCACACCGACCCTTGAAGTACTTCCAATGCTAAAGGACGTGTCTTCCTCAGATCGACCTCTCCTCTTCATGAAGAAGGCTCACATGTGTTCTTGCCAGTGTGATTTCTCTGATACATTGATAATGCCTCGCGAGAAAGAGATCAAAAGACAGACACTTCTTGAATTGGTTGATTTCCTTCACTCTTCGTCTGGTAAAGTCAATGAGACGATGCAAAGCGAGCTCATTAGAATGGTTTCAGCTAACATTTTCCGGTGCCTCCCTCCTGCACACTATGAGAACACTGGAGCTCCTCCTGAAGGAAATGATCCTGAAGAAGAAGAGCCTTATCTTGAGCCATGGTGGCCTCATTTGCAGCTTGTTTACGAGCTTCTTTTGCGGTATGTAGTGTCTTCAGAAATCGAGCCTAAAACTGCCAAAAAGTTCATCAATCACACCTTTGTTGCGAAATTACTCGATTTGTTTGACTCTGAAGACCCTAGGGAGAGGGAATACTTGAAAACTGTTCTTCACAGGATCTATGGGAAGTTCATATTCCACCGCCCGTTCATTAGGTGTTCAATTTATAACATTTTCTATAAGTTCTTGTATGAGACTGAGAGGTGCATTGGTATTGGAGAATTACTAGAGATCCTAGGAAGTGTGATCAATGGATTTACAGTACCTATGAGAGAGGAGCATAGGTTGTATCTTGTGAAAGCCATCTTGCCACTTCACAAGACTAAAGGTATCTCGATTTTCCACCAGCAGTTGGCGTATTGTGTGACACAGTTTGTGGAGAAAGATTACAAATTGGCTGATACTGTGATCCGCGGACTGTTGAAGTATTGGCCGCTTACGAATTGTCAGAAGGAGGTTCTGTTCTTGGGGGAGTTGGAAGAAGTCTTGGATGCTACAGAGCCCTCAGAGTTTCAGCAATGTGTTGTTCCTCTGTTTACACAGATTGGAAAATGTCTTAATAGCGCACACTTCCAGGTTCGTTCTTTTTGATTTTCGGACTTATTCAGTGAAATTGAAATAGATACAACAAGTCAATACATTTTGAGCTGTATTGTGATTGTTGATAAGAGATGTGAGGAGTGCAGGTGGCGGAGAGAGCTCTTTTCTTATGGAACAATGAACATATAGTAGGCCTGATTGCTCAGAACAAAGACGTGATTTTCCCAATAATATTTGAAGCATTGGAGAGGAACATGAAAGGACATTGGAACCAAGCAGTGCATGGTCTCTCGGAGAATGTTAGAAGAATGTTTGTGGAGATGGACAATGAGCTGTTTGAGGAATGTGAGAAACAATATCTGGAGAACGAAACCAAGGCAAGCGAGTTGTTGGAACAAAGAGAATTGACATGGAAGAGACTTGAAGAAGCTGCTTCTCTAGCTGCTAACTAAAGCCCATTGATGACTATTTAGCTATCTTTCTTTTCAAAAGTATTGTTTCTAGAAACTCTCTAATAATTTATTTATTTGTTTGTTCTTTTCTTTTTGGTCCTTTGTAAATGGCGACCGGGAATATGAATCCATATGTCGCCGACCAGGTAATACCGTAGAAGATAAATTTAGTGCTGTTTATAGCATAAACTTTGTAGGACCTAAGTGTTTACAAGCATAGATGATGATGACAATTTGTTTATTTCTTTTCAATAATCTCTACTCAGATTATTATTCAGTCCTCGGATTTAGATTTTCAACTATGATTCATAGCCTATTTAGTCTGTTCTTCTGGTTGCAAGATTCACTGGAATAGAATTTTGATGGAAAACACATGCAGCAGAAACAAGACATGTTTGACCAAAGACATTTAACGTAGTAGAGAAATAGAAAGAGGAAACCGTTGTGAGATGTGGATGAAATGAAGCAATGCATTTGATTCGATGAGACAAAGTTGGTCTTTGACAAATCTCATTTCGGTTTTGTTATGAATCGGACAAAAAGTAAAGTAAGAAAAATAATGGAGAGACACTTTTTGAGCAAAAACCAATCAAATTGAAGGGTCCAAATCCTATTCATTATCGTTACCGTCTACCACAATAATAGAGTTGATGTTGAAAAAACCAAAATAATTAATAAAGAAAACAATAATAACAACAATAATGTTAAAGGAGGGCGAGGCGATGATGCATCGCTACCAAATATCATCCCAAAGAAATTGTTGTCGTCGCTACTGCTTCCTCTGGTCGTACCACCGAAATCGGTAGATCCTCCACCGTAGCTGCCGCCTCCTCCGTAGCTGCCGCCTCCTCCGTACGGAGAATACGAATTGCCACTCTGACCTTCATCATCCCTACAACACCCCCACATCTTATCTCAATATTATGTCCACATATTTTAATCTATAACCTCAATTCTAGATTCTTATGACGCAACTAGTGTCTGTTTTATACCTAATTGCTAACCAATTAAACAAACACTAGAGTCAAGGGATACACTGATGGGATGGATTTAATGGAGGACTTATGAATGGGTCCATGATTCAAAAAAAGGAATCATCTTTCTACGTAAATGGTCCACATTTTCTATAACAATGACATCATTACTCAAAATAAAGGTATTTCACTATTTGTATCATGAATTGAGTTAGAAGACAAATACTATATACTATTAGATGCAAATATATCAAAATATTATTGCATTTATTCATGTCTTAATTAAAACTATTGACAGACATTTCAACCGTCCATAATCCCAAAGAGACAACAAAAAATGATACTACCAACTTCAAGAATATTCTATTAAATTGGCAAGTGGGCTCTTTTTTNTTTTTTTTTTTTTTTTTTTTAATTTAGACACTAGTCAAGTTGGTCGGTTCCCCAAGCAGACCATCACGTGCTTTCTTTCTAATTGAATTCCTGAATACTTCCAAAATTCTAACATTTGATATTCTCAGTGAGCTACTTTTTTTCTAAATAACTAAACCAACTACTCAAATTGTGTTATCTAACTCAAATTATTTCCGTATTATTAATCATAAGTTTAACTGATATAATTAATTTGTTACTCTATATCTTTAGGTTACAAGTTAACGACCTAAACAACCTCTAATACTTATGATTATGACAAGTAACTAGACTACACAATAATAAAGACTTAATTATTTGTTTTTGTCTCGACGACAGAAGCAAATCATACGCTAATTACGCGCTTTCACAGCTAATTTAGTTTCTTTATGAAAAAAATGTTACTGAATGGATAAGAAATACTGTATCTAAATTTCCAAAAAAAAAGGGAAGGGTAAAAAGGGAAAAAGTACCTGGGACCGCCAAAAACGCCAGCGTTTCGAGTGAGCTGGTCTACAGAAGAAGCAGCTTTAGGGTCCACACTGGAAGCTTTAGAGTACAATGAGCTCATTGCTGCACCAGAGGCTACAAAGAAAGCTCCATTCTCCATTAAATCTCCTTCTGATCTCCAATTCCAACTCGCCCATTCACCATCATCTTTCGAGTCCACTCGCTTTGTCACCTGTATTCACTCAAAAAATTTCCATCAATCAATAAGCTAATGTCTGTTTCAAGCGCCGCCGTCGCGCGTGGAAATATCAAAACAACAAGTACAGAAAAAAGTGTGTGGACAGAGAAGAAGAGGCAGCTCACATGGCTGTCATGCACTATTATACTATACACATACCATCACTGTCTCATTCCTTGTAGACCCAAATTCTAATTGAAAAGAAGATTCTTTTGTTTCCCATTTACACTATAATTTAACTGGATATTTCCAGATATTTTAGCTCCTACCAAAAGATTAACAACTGTCTATGACCTGGAATTGTAGAAGATTGGACCAATCTCTAACATTTTACCAGCAAAATCAACGAAATGAAAACACTTCTCATTGGTCAATCATGCAACGAAAAGTACATTGTTCACTCACAAGTCGGGACCTCCATGGTAAAAAGCCTAGAATCTCTCTACAAGATAGTGAGACACACTAAACCTAAAAAGCTTAAAAGCATAAAGAGCTCTAATCAAGATTTCTAAAATGACAAAATATTAAAAGGAAAGATTTTTCAATATGGGTAGTTGGAAAATTGTGAAAATAAATTACCTCTTTGGCGCTAGGATCAGAAGGAGCAGAGTAACGATTTCCTTGGCTGTTAATGGTGGGATTACCACTACCACCAATAGCATACATCTTCCAAGCAGTGAAATCATTGTTCACAACATGAATATAACCTCTTCGACATCTTGGCATTCTCTGAACAAGCCCTTGTCCAAAATGATTAAACGCTATTGTCACTTGCATCCCCGTATCAGGTGTGTAGCTATCGTCGTGACCTAGAAGCATCACTTCGTCATGGCGCGTGAAGTAATTGTTCGAAATTGTTATCGCCGTGGAACCCATTACTGCATCTATAAGCCCGTCGGTGCAATGACTTAACGAGCAATGATCGATCCAGATCTTCTGAGATCCGAAAATTGAGATCCCGTCACCGTCGGAGGTACCTCTTTTTCCGGCGTGTGTGGGTGAAGACGCGACGGTTGCGCCTCCTGAAGGTTTACAGTCGTAGATGTGAATGTTGTGGATAATGATGTGTTGAACATATTGGAGAGTTAAGCATCCGTTTCCTGTTATGTGTACTGCTGATCCACGTCCGTCTAAGGTTTTGTAGCTGCTAAATATGAGTTCTTGTTTCAATCTGATGAGCATGTTTGAAGCGAAGACGATCCAGAGTGGCTCTTCTTGGATTACGCCGAAACGGAGAGTTCCTGGTGTTGGATTTGCTGGATTGTTGTCGGAGGAGTCTGTTACGACATAGATCTTGCCGTTTTTGCCGCCCATAGTGCCGCGTCCAAAGCCGATTGCACAGTCCGCGAGTCTTTGACGGTTTGAAGACCAGTCTGCGTCGCTGCATCTCCAGCAGTCGTCGATTGGGTTTCCGGTACGGCAAGAGGAGGAAGATGAGCCTAGTTGTCTCCGTGAAAGAGATGCATTGACTGTCCTGTGAGTTGAAATGAAGAAAGGTTGAGACTTTCTATGAATTTTCCAGGAAAATGTGGAATGAAGTGGAGAGAGATGAGTTTTATTACCTTAAGACATGGAGAGCGACGGAATCAGGGGAAGGATGTTGGTGAGGGAGAGTGAGATTTAGAGATTTAGTGGCTTCAAGAACTGTGAAGAAGAGGCAGAGAAGAATAATGCTGTTGGTGAAGTTTTGGAAAAGCATCGTTAATGGCGGGTTTTGACTTGGTGTTGCTTGATTTAACCAGTGAGGTTAAAGAGCATTTGGTGTGGGAAAGTTGCAGACTTGCAGAGTGAGTTTAAGTGTCAGAAGAAGAATGTTGGTTGAGAAATGTGATGGAAGAGAAGCAGAGAAGGAATCCCCATGAGAGAAGCTTTGGAGAAGAGGAGGAAGAAGAAGAAGCTGCTAACTTTCTCTTTCTCTCTCTCTGCTTCTGCCCTCTGCTAGAAACAAGGCTAATAGGTTCTCTGTTTCTGTGTGGGGGAATGTGGGACCTCTGGTATGGAGATTGGTTACAATTTTGGGTTTCTCACTAAGTCCATATTTATATTTGGATTAAAGGCCCAATTCATATTCTATCAGGAACAAGTAGAGGAATACATCTCATCTCTAGTTAAAGTTGTCGCTAGCAAGTTGGTCCACTAATCCTTTGTCATTATAGATTGATAGGTTTTAGTCATCCAAATCATAAGTGTTGTGTGGTTGTTAGGTTTCATAAGCTTCATCAATAATGCAATACATTCTTTTTTCGTCTTCGGGTCTCACTATTTTATTTTACATTGAGAACAGCAAGGTCGAACCTGTAAGTTCAAAAGGTCAAGATGTAACTTAGCATGTTACAAAGTTTTTCTTTTTTTTTTATAAAAAAACTAAACTTTAACATGTAACTCTCAATTTATTTATTTATCTTTTCGTCGAGAAAAAGGAAAAAAACTTCTCCCAAACTTTATTCAAAATTCAAAAAGTTCAATCAGAAAAAATAACAGCTCGCATGAGAGAAATCCCCTTCACATCATCGAAAAGAATCGAAACAATCTTCATAGGAGGAGAGCTACAAAAGTGAAAACCTAAAGAAAGCGAGCAAGCATAATTCGCCAATCCATGGAAAGACAATTGATTTCTCTATACATATGACTAATCTTAACTATACAGTCCCTAGAGATGAATCCGTAGTACAACCGTACTAGGAAAGATAAGGGGTGTGAATCCACAATCCTTGTTTTGAGAAAACCGACAATTAACTCGGAGTCGATCTCAAGCTCCACACGACAAGCACCTTGATCCCAAGCAATCCACAAATCATAGTAAACGCCCCATAACTCAGCTAAAGGTGTAGAGCAAATCCTAATATTAAGTGTGAAGCCATGAACCCATTTCCTATTACTATCTTGAAAGACACCACCTGTTGTCGCCAACCCAAGATTCCCTCAAGAAACACCATCAGTATTAAGCTTGAGCCAACCACTACTCGCTGGCCTCCATGAGATCATCCTTTCAATTCGTTGACCTGCTGAACTATTAGAAGAGCCAACATCATGTGCCTTTGCAAATTGTAACTCGACATCGACCACAAACTTTGTCCGGTCACGGAAGCGTGAAGTGGAGCCAAACACATCACCACAACGACATTTCCAACCCCACCACAATATATATGCAAATAGAGTAGGCCACGAGCAGCCTTTAACAACCAAGAAAGCACTAAGATTTGAAAAGAGCCATTTAAACAATATTTGGCAAAAGAAGGAAGCTCGTTTTCCCAACAGTACCAGTCTTAACCATATAGCATAAATTTCTGGGCAATCCTGAAATAAATGTAGACTAGTTTTTGGAGCATTATTACAGATCGTGCAAAGATCTAAGGCTACTCAGTGACGGCAGAGGTGTTCTTCGTTTGTCATAAGAATTTAGTGCGATAACACCCACAAGAAAGTGCGTATGCGCTTCAGAACTATGGTTTTCCATATGCGATGGTAGAACCTATTCATATACTACCATGGAAAGGGGTTATGCACAAGCAGCTTGTAGGCATATTTCACACTTAACATACCATTCGTCGTACCAGCCCATGCTAATCGATCCGAAGAGTGAGAAACATTGTCAAGGACAATAGAGTATAATTGTAGCTTAATATGTTGTGGGACAAACAGAGTTATACGATCAAAGAACAGCCTTATCCCTCTTGCCATAAGTCACACACTTTTAGCTCTAGGTCACATGAAGGAATATCAAGGGAAGAGAGGCCATATAAAGTTGAATCAGAACACCATTTATCCAACTAGAAACAAGTTAATTGCTTATCACTGATAACCCATCGCGGATTTGGTAACATCACAACATTCAAACCCAAATAAGTACTATGCCAAGTAGACGAGGAATTTCATTTTGCGTGGGACCAAGAAGAATCTTGTACATCTATAATACCATACTTCCCTCATAGGATTAGATACCATAAACTGGGGGGGGTTCATTAATTAGATTCCAACCTAATTTTGCAATAGATGCAAGGTTCATTTTCTTGCCTTCCTTATACCCAAACCTCCATCATGCATTGGTTGATAAACTATGTCCCATGATATCAAATGAATTTGTCGACGGCTATCATCACTTCCCCAAATGAAGCTTCTTGAGATTTTATCAATCTTGGACAAAATAGACGCTGGAAAAAATATAGTTCTCATAGTGAAAATAGGTATCAAGGAGAGAACCGCTTTGGTCAGAGTTAACCGACTAGTAAAACTCAAAGTGTGACGTCTCCAACCTGCTAAATGATTTGTCATCTTGCTCAAAATTTCACTAAAGGTATCCTTGTTGATTGACCATTGAAGCACATGCATTCCAAGATATTTACCCAAGTCAGTTGCTTTGATACAACTATCGAAGCTGATCTCATTAACCAAGCTACGACTTACATTCTTCGAAAAGTAAACTTTAGATTTATCCAATCTTACCTTTTTGACTAGATGAAGAACAATGTAGCTCCAAAACGTTATCTATCACTTGAATCTGATCTAGAGAAGCCTCAACAAGTAATATAAGATCATCTACAAAACATACATGAGAGAGAGGAGGTCTTGTGCAAGATAACCGAATGGACTTCCATTTCTTGGTAAAAATAGCTTGATCAATGAGCTGACAAAGTCTCTCCTTACATAAGACAAACAACTAAGGAGATAACGAATTCTCTTGATGAAGCCCACATTTCGGAGAAAAAGCCTCAGTGTACTCACTATTTAAAATAAGCCGCATAGATGGGTGAGAAACACATCTTAAGATCCACGCGCACCCAAGATTTTGGTAAGTTGGCAGCCCACAATGTATCTTCTAAGAAATCCCAACATATACAATCATTTTCTTTTTCTAGATTAAGCTTTAGTAATATCCATCTCTTTTGCCCAGCTTTCTATCGCATGGAATGTACAACTTCCTGCACCAAAACAATATTATCCACAATTAGCCGTCGTGGGGTAAAACTAGTTTGAGCAGATCCTATGAGTTGGGACATAATCAGTTTCATTCTTTCCTCCATAACCTTTGTAATTGTCTTAAATAAAACATTACACAAGTTTATGGGGCGAAATTGCTTGATCGTTTCAGGTTTTAAAACCTTAGCAATAAGGACTACAAACACATCATAAGTACCTTTCGGGAGTCTATCTATTTCAAAAAAATTTAAGACAAAATCGGATACAGAGGAACCCACGATAGTCCAGCAAGATTGATAAAATATGGGTTGAAAACCATCTGGATTAGGAGACTTATATTTACCCATCTTTTGAATGGTAGCTTCAACATCAAAATCCATGAAGGGTTTTCCCAGAAATGACTTATTTTCCTGGGAAAGACTCGAGAATTGTTACTTGGGGAAAGCAACAAACTCTTAAGGGACATCCTCCAACGAGAACAAAGAGTTGTAATAGGACAACACGTGTGCTTCAAGCTCTTGTGTATCAGAAATCCATCTCCCATCATTAGCTTTCAACATCTCAATGCGATTATATCTTCATCTAATAATGGTGGAGTTGTGGATGTATTTAGTATTCCTACCCCCCTGAGCAATCCATTTTTCTCTAGACTTTTGGAATCAAAGAGTTTCCTCCTGCGCAAGCACAATATCCAGCTCCTTTGACAACTTCTCTTCCTCACCGAGCAATGCATCAGTAGGATTCCTATCAAGACAATCTTGAACCTGTGACAAGTCCTTTAACAAACAATCTTTCCTTTTGTTAATGTTACCAAAGATTTCCCAATTCCATCATTTCCACAAACCCTGTAAATGCTTAAGAGCATTAGGAGTGCTAATGTTAGGATTCCAAGAGGCCGTAAGCAGCTCTTTAAAACTATCATACTGCAACCACGCAACCTCAACAAAAAAAAATCATCTTCGAGGATTGCAAGTTTGAATGGGTTTAGGCAGGAGATACAGAGGAGTGTGATCGGAAGATATAAAGGGTTGGTGCGTTACCTATGCATCCTGCCACATTAAGCAAAAACACGGGTAGCAAAGGAAACGATCCAATCTCTTAGAGACTAAGGTAGACGTGTCATTACCATGCCTATAGTAAATTGAGGTCCCTTGAAACCCATATCAACAAGAAAAATGTGTTCATCCAATCCGAGAACTGTATAGAATCATGTGATAACATACTATTTCCTCCTGAACATTCATCAAGCCGATTATCATGTTAAAATCGCCACCCACCAACAAAGGGTCCGAGATGCCTTGGACAAAACGCCTTAATTGATCCCATAGACCACTACGCCTTTTAGGAGAAGGTGCAGCGTATACAACAATGATGTGAATAGAGTCCAAATCCAATACCACCAAAGCATGGATAAATTGATCATTTCAATCAATGATTGTAACAGTTCCAAGGTTTGATCACCAGAGCAACCACAAACCTCAACTCTGACCAATTGAATCACCCTTAAAGAAGCTATCAAAACCCAAGTTATGGTAAATCAAAATCGCTTTATCTCCTGCTGCATGGGCTTAGAATAAAGCCAACATATCAACGCACTATTTCTTCAACATGTAACAAATAGTTCATCGAAAAGCAGGTTTATTTGCCCCATGACACTTCCAAAATAAGCAATTCATTGACATAAACTTGATAAGCGAGAACGGAACCTTTGGGGTGTGGCATCAAGCCCGCATCTCAGTACCTAATTCAACAAACTTGAAACTAGTCTGAGGATGCTTGATAACCACTTTCACATGTACATCAACTGTAATATCTGTAACACCACTAAACTCTGAATGTGTAGCAAACAAAAGAGAAGACTTAGGTAAATCTTTGGTGGGAACACTCGGTAGTTGATGATTATCAATATGTCCTGTTAATACAAACACTATTAGAATTCACATGTAATCTCTTTCCTAGCTCTGAGCTGTCAGTTTCTCCCTCTGAAGGTCCAAAGATTAAACCCTAAGCTAGAGGAGGAACAATCTTCTTATTCTTTGTTTTGAATGATATAGTTGCTTTGGCACCACTAATGCGATTACCTTTAGATATGTTATTCCCCTTAAGACTTTGTTTTACCGATGAAAAAGCACCCACACTGTTATTAATCGCATGGGCAAGGGGAGCACCCACCAATTAAGAACCTAATACTGCAATTTTTTTGTTAGCTGAATTGTCTTACATCAGCACAAGACCTGCATGCTTAGGCTTCATATTTTCCTTATTAGCAGGTTTACTTGAATACGATAGAACATCAATACTTGTAGATGATTCAACTCTTAAATCACCAAATTTATTTGATAAAGCAATATTTTCCTGAGATTGAACCTTACAGTTTTCCTGTAAAACTCTGGACTTTAAAATGCCTTGACCATTCATCAAAGAAGATTTTTCTTTCTCGGTCCATGTGTCCCATTTCCCACGATGTCGTAACTCTATGAAATCATCTCCAACTTCCGATATCTCAACCACATGCAAAAAGGTTGCCACATTTGGAGTAATAGTAGAGCTTATTTGCGGATATGAATAAATAAGGTGGCCATACATTCCACAAGAATCAAAAATATTAGAAAGACCTTCATAAGAGATAGAAAAACAAATCTTTATTCATTACAATAGAACCCTTGAGCGTTTTAGATAAATCAACTTCCACACAAACTCTCGTAAAATGGCCTCTATCAAAATTAACTATATTGTTGTCCACCTTAATAGGCTTGCCAATCCCACTTTGAATTCCAAGCAACACCTCATCATGATAGAAGCTCATCGGTAATCTATCAATTCTGATCCACGCTGGCGTTGTATTGATATTACTCTAAGTTGGATCAAAATACGTAGACCAGGCCTTTAACAGAAGACAATTACCAAATATCTTCCAGGGTCCTCCCATTAATGCATTATCATAGTCTGCCTTTGACCCAAAACAAACAAGGAAGAAGTTGTGAGGCATATCAATGACTTTTATTCCACATATGGGCTATCAAAGCTCATGCAACTTCCTTGTAATGGCCGTGATGTTCACATTGTACCTTAGTATCTTAATGTACAAACAATTGTCCTAGACCGCCTTAAGAGCCTTAATCTCATCATCAGTGATCGAGATCACCGCCTCTCCATCTTTACCTTTCAGAAACTAAACCCATAAACCAGCCTTCACGAATTCTCTTTAGACCCTAGAAATCGGGTTTGAACCACCACTTGAAACCCTTTGTATCCATGACGAAGAGACCACAGGTGGAAAAGTATGAGTTGCGACATCAACTCCATTCTCCCCTAATTTTATACTCAAAGCTTCCATCACAAGTTGTCCTAAAGCTATACCTCCTGGACCAAGATGATCAACAACCAACGTACTCACTGTTAGAAAAATCCCATACGAGTTTTTTGCCGCCGGTTCCACCATAATTGCATCACAGTCACAATTAGTCGACCCTAGCATCCACCATGAATGTATCTGCTTCTCTACTCTGTGATGTCAAATTATAATTAGGAGAAGAAGTTGGTGCGGACCATGTTGAATTTTGTAAAAGTGGACTATCCCTTTCACCAGCGTCAATCATGGTTGAATCCATAACCTTCTCCTCAATTCCAAATCCTTTTCCACCATATCCAAACCACGATCACCAACTCTAACATATAAACCCTCATCGTCTTTGTTACTACATGAATGGATCATCGCACTCGATAGAGAAGAATGGTCGGGAGGCTACCCTCGATCTCCAAAGTCCACCATGATAACGTGACACATACTCCTCTTTGTCGCCCTAGCACTCGCCGTCACTCAAAAAATAATGAGTCATCTGCTTCTTGGCTTTAATTTGTAACTCTTAATTTATAAAACAAAATAATTTTATAAACGTTAGGAAAGTATAAACTAAATTAAATCCGACCTAGAATTAACAGAAAACACAAAGCTTGGTAAAAAGCTCATTAAAGATGGAATATTTAAATAATAATTTTAGGTTATTTTGATTTTTTCTTAGAGTAACATGTTGTTCAATTAGTGATTTTTAAATTACTTCTCAAATTTTGTGTTATTAAACTTAAAATTTTCATAAATTCATTTAAAATATTTTACAAACTGTTGTTATTTAATCAAAAATTTATTAAAATCATATCAAATCTCTTGTTATTCAAAGATCAATATTTCTTTTAAGAAATCTATTCAATCTCATTTCGGAAGATTTTGATTCCTTTTTTAGTTACAAAAATAAAGCTCAAAATCTCACATATCTAAGGTGTGATTTCAAAGAAAAAAAACTTTAATCTTCGTTAATCTATGGCATGTAAAATCATTCATACACATCTTTCTAACACAAATTACACAATAAAGGTTTTAGACAAATGCGGTGTAGAATTAGGTATTGAACGGCTATGTTTATTTATTTCAGAGATTATAATATTTATACATGTGTAAACACAAGACCAATTAGGTCAAAATCACAATACAAGTATATTTCCTATTCCACCCCTCAATACTTCCTCTCACGTTGGAGCATGAAGATCTTGAATGTCTAACTTGGATATTAAGAAAAGAAACTAATCTCTACCCAATGCTTTAGTCATGATGTCAGCAAGCTGTTGATTGGTACAAACATGATGTAATGAGATGATACCATCACGAACCGCGTCACAGACGGCATGACAATCAAACTTAATGTACTTAGTCCTCTCGTGAAACACCTGATTACTAGCAATGTGTATGGAAACATCACTATTACAGAACTGTTGAACAGGCGTAGCTTGTTCAATACCTAACTATCTCATCAACTTTCATAACCACTTGATCTTGCACAATGAAATTACCATTTCCTTGTACTCAGCTTCAGTAAAGCAATGAGAGAATGTATCTTGTTTCTTAGTCTTCCAAGAAACCGGTGAACCTCCTAATATTACAACATAAGCGCTCAAGGAACACCTTGTCAAGGGACAAGAAGCCCAATCAGAATCATAGTAAACCGTAAGAGTCAAGTCTAGATCAGCATTTAGTAAGATACCCACACCAGGAGAATTCTCCAAATATCGAGAAACTCTCAAAGCAGCCTCCCAATGAGCTTCTCGTGGTGCCTGCATATATTGAGATAACACATGCACCGAGTAACACAAGTCTGGTCGAGTACTTAAGAGATTTATCAAACGACCAACCAATCTTTGATATTTTGTTGGGTCACTTAGAAGAGGTCCATCGTTCAAAGCCAACTTATGGTTATGTTCTAAGGGTGTCGCAGCTTTCTTGGAACCCAAAAGTCCACTGTCTGCAATGATATCTTATGCATATTTTTGTTGTGACAAATAGATACAATCAACTCCTCGACTTAACTTAATGCCCAGAAAATACTTCAACTTGCCAAGATCTTTCATCGAAAAAGATTTCCTCAAATAGTCCTTGAAACGCTGTACCAAATACTCATCATTACCACAAATCAACAAATCGTCAATATACACCAAAACTCAAAATTTTCTTGCGTTGCTTTGTGTAAGAGAAAAATGAGTAGTCATCATAAGATTGGATGGAACCAAAAAGCAAAGCATCATACAACTTCTTGAACCAACATTGCGGTGCTTGCTTAAGTCCATACAAAGTTTTGTGAAGACAACACAACTTATTAGGATAAGAATGAAGATAACAAGGGGGTAGTTTTATGTAAACTTCTTCTTCTAGATCATCATGAAGGAATACGTTTTTAACATCCATTTGGTATACTTCCCAGCCACGAGCTGCCACAAGTTTAAGCAAAGATCAAACAATTGTCCTTTTGACAACAGGTGCAAATATCTCAGAATAGTCTTCTCCATCAATTTGATCATTGTCGAGAACTACCAGACGTGCCTTGTATCTCTCCATAGTTCCATCAGCATTTTACTTTGTGTTATAAAACCATTGAGAACCAAGTGCCACACGGCTATTAGGAAAATCACAAATATCACAAGTGTGTTGATCCTCTAGTGCAATCACTTCTTTGGTCATAGCTTCGTCCCACACTTTGACCTTATCTGTAATCACTCCTAGGTACGCCTTATGAGTGTCTAAAAATTTCTCATAAGAGATAAGAGTCTATGAGAGGATAGAGTGCATACCTTTGACTGTAGAAGATGTTGATGGAGACGAATCAGAATCAAGAATATCTACTTTACACTAGCATTGTACTGCACATAGTGTCTCAGCTTCACAGAAGGTTGAGAAATCTATTTACTTTATCGTGGTGTGACAAGCACACTCGCATGAGCCAATAATTTGTCGTCCCCACTTGTTGAAGGTTCTGCCACGCTGTCACCAACAACATCATTCGCAGGAGCAGCAACTTCTGCATCATTCTGCACATATGTGACATCAACGGGAACTACCAGACTTAGAGGCAAGCTCCCCCTGTCGACCATAGTACAAACAACATCACAATCATCACTTGTCCAATCGATATCTACATTCCCTTTTTCAAGCAGCTCAGTGTAATTACGAACACGCGTATATGGAAACACATCCTCTCAAAAGATCACATTTCGTGACACTAAGAACTCATATGCTTCTATATCATAGACTTTCCAACCCTTTTGACCAAAAGGATAACCAACAAAGATACATTGCCGGCTTCTTTCTCCTAACTTATCTTTATCCCTTAATACACGATGTACATAACATTCAGACCCAAAAATACGCAGACATGTATAGTCAGGTTCCATTCCATGAAGAACCTCATACGGAGATCATCCTTTATGTATGGAACTACGAGTCCTTTATGTACGGAACTAGGATTCCTGAACCACGCTCATTTCCACGTCCAACGCCTTTACCTTAATCATTACTCGCAACCCTTTCTGTCCACCAATCTTAAAATCCCACAATTTGCCAACAACCAGCTTTCTCATGTTCACTTCGGCCACAATGAGAACACACCACATAGATTTCTTGAGTATCGATGTGTCTATGTGACTACTAGTACCACTCAAAACTGCTCATGATCTCATGAAGAACCCCACAGCACTTTGTTGATCACGATCAATCAAAGATAAGACTATTTGCTCCTCACGAACCACACATGAATATGCTTCACCAAGAGACAACAAAGGATCCAAACCCAATATCGTAGCAGCCACATATCCAAAACAAGCATCATCTAACCCCATGAAAAATTGATGAAGTTTTCTTCCTCGCTTTCTTTCGATATTTGTTTCGATGCACTACAAGTACAATTTGGAAGAGACCGATACATTTGTAACTCTTCCCACAATGAACACAGACGTACATAATACTTCAAAACTGGAGTCCCATTCTAACGACACGACGCTAGCTGCAACTTATCTGATGAACACACACAGTGTTACTCACGGAGAACCTCCCCTTTAACTCACTTCCCAACTGATTGGCATCAGAGATAAAAGCCATAGTGGACCTTACCTTCGGTTTCATGGCTGCACGAATCCAACCCACCACCATCGGATTGACAGTTTGCCAATTCTCGAAATCATGGTGATCCATTGCTGGTTTGGTGAGAGTACCATTGATGAACCCTAATTTTCTCTTTGCATGCAATGCATTCAGCATCTCAACAGACCATTCATTGTAGTTTTATCCAGTCAACTTGATTGGAGAGATGAGAGCTCGTGGATTGTCTGAACTCAACAAGGAATATGGCGACACTGTCACGGAGGCTTGCACAATGGTGCCGCCTCCCATGGCTGAGACTTCGACCATATTTTTCCTGAGAATTCTAAGTTAGCTCTAATACCATGTAAAATTAGGTACTGAACAGCTTTGTTTATTCATTCCCGAGATTACAATATTTATACATGTGTAAACACAAGACCAATTAGGTAAAAACCACAATACGATATATTTTCTATTTTGCCCCTCAATAAGCTGCCCATCGTAGGTTCAAATCTATTTTGGTCTTTGTTTTTTATAAGGCATAAAATTATGAGATAGTTGTATAAAATGCTCTCTTAATGTTTTAAATTGTATCAAATGCTCTTTTTCTTAACCTTACAAGAAATACATTTTCTGAAAATGTGACATTTCTTGTTAGGACATAATATAAAATATTGTTTACGGTGGACATTAATATTGTCTACTATAGAGATAAATAGTAATTTCACGGTGGATATATTTTTGTCAACAGCAGACATTTATATGGTCTACTATGGACATAACATACAATGTTGTTTACGATATATATTTATACGGTCTATTATAGACAACAATACTACAATTCAATACCACAAAAAGGAAAATTCTCCACAATTGAAATATAAATATGGCATTTCTTGCAAGATTCAAAAAAAAAATTCCACAATTAAAAACATAAAAAGAAACATTTCCCATGATATTCCCTAAAATTATTTCACTCTCTTTTTCTTTCTTCCATTGCTACTTTCTTTTTTCAACACACAGCTCTAGTAAGAAAACAATTTTCATTGTCTTTTGATAATTTTGTTTTTTATAGAACTATAATAATGGATCAGAGAAAATAAGAAGATACATATTGCAATAAAGCTATCGTTTTTTTCGCAAAATGTACTTTAATTAATAATATTGATCAGGCCAGGCCTGTTATAAAAGAGAGTTCCATTGGTTAAGACCAGAAAAATACAAAAACAAAAGAAATATAAAGGCTAAAGGCCCATTAAACAACAAAAATTAAAATTGGATCATTTGCCAACAGGTTGGCCCAAATTCGATTTTATAGATCGGAAGAATCAATCCTATTCTCATGGGCTGAGGTTTCCATGGCATTCTGGTCCTGTATTTCTTCTTCCACAAGTCTGGTACTGTCGGGGATTCCATCTTTGCTCGTCACACTCACCATGTCAGTGTTCTCATCCACCGTTGGTATAGCTAGCTCAGCATCTATTGGATCTGGGGATACGTCAGCCATGAACGTGTCTTGCGGGTTGTTGATCACGTCTTCAGTTGTCACCCTCGTGCCATAGATGTTGTGTGATGGTGTTCTGTTAGCGAGTGGCTGCGCTATGTAGGGTTGTGTTGCCAGAGAGTATGAAGAGTATGACCAATCAGTTGTAGAGTCACTGCTGAAGTTGCTAGGAAATGGATCATGCTCTTGAGGAGGAGGAAACACCAAGTAGTCTTATGGAGTTGGAACATATGTGCAGTGGATGGCCCTGTGCGTGAGTTTTTGGCATGTGAGACACAGTCTATGGACCCATTCATAGTAGAACTGCACGTAAAACCTATCTCCATTTTGGCAGTAAATGCTCTGATAGTATCTGAGCCTTTCTGAAAGATTGAATCTTATCTTGACTCTGATGAGAGGTGGTCTTATGATGGCAAACTCATTGAGATCCACATCCAAAACTTCTCCTATTGTGGATGCTATTAACCTCACCGCAGTTTCTGATGCATAGTGTACTGGAAGGTATTTGATTTGCATCCACACGTGGATTGTGGTGATCGGGTTGAGAGATTGGTTGTTTCTTCATTTTTCCACCGCGAGAAGCCAGCCGTTGTAGGTGAGTGGCTGCATTATGTAGATCGCATTCATATCTTCTTCATTTGTGAAGAAGAATTGCGCCATCTCCACATTTATCATTCTTCCTTTGACAGGGGTGTGGAGACACCAGTCCTTTGGAAGGTCTTCAATGAGCTCGACTATGTTTTGCTCAAGAGGGTTCACCATCTGGACTAATAGACTTCTTCTATTCTGAGCTTGGATGTCTTGGTACATTTGTCCTGGGAGGAAGACTGCAGGGTTTTTCCGTCCTAAGTTCCACTGGTTCAGGGAATTCCACATCTCGTTGTCCATTTTTGTGATGAGATGTTTCATCTTTCTCCAAGTATTTATGGACTCAAGATCTTGGTTATACGTCGCATGGCGCTTCAGTTCCACCTTGGTTGGTTATTTGCCTCGGGAATCATCAGTTTCTCTTGTCCGCTATTGGTTGAAACAGAGTTAGCAGAACACGCCAAGGATTTTGCCTTGTGTGAATTGTCCTTGTGCGAATTTCCATTGGCTTAACCATTGTTTTCGCCAAGTGGCACGTGCTGGTTGGAGTTTTGATAATTCCTGGCCATGCTAAGCAACTTATCTATTCTTGTTAGCCGTAATTAACCTAAAGAAATGATTACCTAGAGTTTTCCTTCAAGTAATGATACTTTGCAGCTCTAAGATGAACCGCTTTGTCTATTTTTGCGGATATCGAAGAGTCCTCATTTTTAACCTTGGCGGGAGATGTTTTGAGATGTTGGGCCTGTTTTTACATAGGCCCAAACTCAGTTATGCTACTTGTACCATCTTCTTTAGTTTTATAATAGGCTTATCCAACTAATCTTGATAATTGGGCCTTTCACGCAGGGTCCAATCCATTCCAACATGTTTGGTGGCTCATTCAAATTACTAATAGTTGTCTCCTGTTTGGGTCTATAGATCCGAGTTATGCGTGATCCAGCTTGGGAGTCCTCTTGCTAGATAGTCAGAAAATCTTCCATCCTTTATCACACTTTTTGCAATAGCTCTAGCTTCCATGTTCCTGCTTAAATGCATTGCGATAAATTTGCAAACTTAGAATCTCTGTGCATAATCATGGATCCTGAATAACCAAACAATGCTAAAGCTATCGTTTAGTTTTGAATTTTTTATTGTTGCTTTTATTAAAAGATTTGAAATCTAGAAGTTGATGCTCTAGCAAAGCACGCTCTCCTAATGTACTTCCAAAATGTTGCCACTTAGGTTTCTTTAATGAAATTTCAATTGACAAAAGAAAACACAAATTCAACAAATAAAAGAAAATTTCAACTTTATCACTCAGATGCCCGTTTTTATTTTATTTCATACAAACCATGGTCACTCTTGAAACATGAATTATATAGTCTCACAAAAAATCTACTAAAATCACCCTCTCATTTGTTTTTATAAAAAATAAAATATCAACTAAATCATTTAAAATCTTATATATCAAAGTGAAAAACATTTTTATTTTGGCTGTGTTATAAACTTTATGATAAAATTAACATATTATGGTTCATAAATACCCTTAAAAGTAGGATTAAAATTGTTTTGTTATAAATTCTTTTATAAATTTCAAAATTGATAAATATTTAATAGAAAAAGTCTAAAATACCAAAATTTAATAAAAACATATATTGGTTACAAATTCAGTTATTAATTCAGTTCTGAACCGACTTAGGATTCAATTTTTTGGACACAAAAATTAAATATACATTTTAGTATTTTGTTGGTTCCGGTTTATCTAATTCGATAATTTGATTATTATGATTTACGACTTATTCAAATATTTTAATTTTTTGGATAGGTTTTGGTTCGGTATAGATCGACTTTGGGTTTGAGTGTATTACATAAAAATTCAAAATTAAGAAAGATTTGATTAGAAACTCTAAAATTTGGCTCTTGATTTGGTTCGGCTTTGAGTTTGGTTTTTCAAATGCATAGATTTAGGACCCATTAGAGTATTTTTTCGAGTTTGATTTCATGTTTGATTCCTCTAATTCAGGTTGATTCTCGTTCATGTTTTGGTCTTCTAAAACAACATCTCAAAAACAATATTTAATATATCAACACTGGTCTAAAAACCAAATAAAAACGAGTTGAAAAATAATCAAATCCAACACTATAGCATGTGTATAATCCTAGTATCATGTAAATCTTCAAAAATCTTTCAAAATCTATCAAAATTTAATTTTTATCAAATCTCCAAAACTTCTGGTTTAAATACACTCCCCTAACAGTATAAAATTTTTGAGGCAAGGGTTGAAAGCTGGTCAGTCGTCTAGAGTTGTCACCATTTTCAAAAAATTTGAGCAATCTGAAGTCATCATTACTTTATTATCCTCAATGAAATTATACATGACTTCTCCCAAAAGACTACTTCAAACTCTAAATGAAGAGATGAAATACACCTTTTGTTTCTTGGAGCCTCATGCATAGACCATCAACTTCATATTGTGTAATTTTGCGGAAATACAAAAGAGAATGGAAGAGATTTGAGTTGGAGATCAAAGGAATTGAGAGATTTGGAGATTTAGGGAGATTTGGAGATTTTTTGGCTATAAGGCCGAAGATTAGAGAGAGATTGTGAAGAGAGAGATTTTATTGTCTATTGCTTACAATAAGTTACATGATCATCTATATATATACACATGATCTGCTAGGGTTTTACATACAAGAAATGAATAAAAT
>OVBA01003559.1:0-27479 GCA_900406435.1 Lepidium aucheri | reverse complement strand
CGGAAACCAACGGAATTAGCCGTAGGTTTCGGCATTGTTTTCTTGTAGTGAAACTAGAGCCACAAATCAGAGAAACCGAAATAGTTTTATCCTGTAACTTAGAAATGCATCAAACCGACATGAATGCTAATAGAATTAAGAAGATAGGTTAATGATTCTGTCACAACATCGAAATCATGTGTTTTATTTTATGTTCTTATCTATTTTTCCTTTACAAAGAAGAATTAGGTTTGGTCTTGTTTCACTTGGTTGTATATATATATATTTTTTTTTTTTGATAAAATCACTTGGTTATTGAAAAACAACAATCTTTATTCAATAAGATGAATGAAGAGATAATCCACGGATACAGAAAAGTAATAAATTTAGGAAAATAACTTTATAAAGCAACAATACTCTTTTAAAAGATATTACAATAAAAATGAAGTTTGTAGTTGTTAATGGTTGGAATAAAATGAAATTAGAAATAGAAATGAAGTGCAAAGGCAAATGGGAAAATAATAAAATTGAGAAAAAGAGAATTATAAGGTCCAGTGGTTGGTGCATTGCCTGTTCTGCCACTCGAAGGACCTGATGCTAATCCTCCTGGTGCTTCTGCTCCTATCAAATCCAATCAATTCAATTTAATACCAAATTTAACCAAAGTAAATGTATATGAATGATAAATTTATTTTAAAATAATGGTGTAGATTTTATAATATTTTAAATAATTATTGATAAATTTAAGACAGTTGTTTTGATGTGTTTGGAAATCTTCAGAAACTTTTAAACTATGAAATTAAAATATTAGTTTTTTTTGATTAAATGTTTCTTACAAAAAATCTTAAAACCTTAATAATAGTTGATTTGATGATATTCATTATAATCATAATTTTAAATTTTAGAAACAAGAATTTTAAACAAAATATGATTTGTCATTTCAAAACGCAATTAATAGATAGTTATACCTGAAAGGGTAGTAGGAGCTAAAGCTGGGGAGACTCCTTCGTTCCCAATAGCTACAGGTGCTCCGGCTGGTGCTCCAATTGGGACTCCAAACACTGTTTTCAATATTTATTACAATTTGTTTGTTACACAACTAATGATCAAATTTTATTATCATGTAGAAATTTGGTTAATAGACCAGTTATTGTAGCTAATATTGACGCCGATAAAAAAAACATTTAAAAACACACAAAATATAAGTAAATAAAAGACAAAAAAGGAAGAAAACATGTGAATGCTTTTTGGGATACCGACAAAAGTACTTAATGTTCTGAGTAGTTGAGTCATAGAAGTAGATGGTGGCTAGCCAAATAAATTTAATTTAAAAAACTTTTTTTTAATATAAGTTCTTTAAAAAATTCAAATTTAGTAAGAGATTCAGATTTAGTATAATTTGATACATATGCTATGTTGACATACACTGATTCTGTAATTTAACTATCCAAATAATAATATTTATTCAAATTTCCACTAAAAAGCAACTATATATATATGTATATCAAACTTCATATACTAAATTAGCATATACGATGCATCTTTTATTATATACTGTTGGAATTCCAGTAAAAATATTTTTTATTTTGATCCGTTTTAGGTTATATGATTTATGGATTGACAAAAAAAAAATCTCACTTTTTGTTGAAGAAAAATATTTCATGCTTTTGAAAATATATCATTTAAAGTTTCTTACAAAAAAAATTCTCCATCAAATTATATCTCATAGCCTAACTTATGATATACCAGCTTCTTATTTTCAACTTTTTTTTATAAACTGATTATATAGATTAAGTTATCTTTGTTCTCACGACCAAAAATAAGTTATGAGTCATGTTATGGAGATTTTGTCTCCTTGCTGGTTCTCAGATCAACAGATGTATATTAGATCCGACTATACTCGATGGCCAAAGAGAACAACTAAACAATATTTGCATGCAGTTTCGATGATTGATTAATTAAGAGAAAATTGAGAATAAAGGTTGAGATACATACGAGAACAGAGTGATGGATCCGGAGTGACGACACCACAAGTTTGAGGAAGTTTAAGAGCCTTTGATTTATCAATCTTAATTCCAATCTGAGCCTCCATGTCACCAGAGAGAAGATAACAAAGACATTGCGGTGAGCTTTCGACAAGTCCGGCTAATGAAGGGCAACATTCTTTGTCTGGCTTAGCCGCACCACCACCTTCTCCGACGGTAACGTAAGAGAGACAACTCGTCATGTTCATTAGGTTTGTCACGCAATCTGCAGCTCCAGATGGCCCTGATGATGGAGACATACCCATTTGGGCTGATACATGTACTGTTAAAAAGACTGATGAGATCAGAATAGTGAAGATTACTACAAAGTTAGACATTGTTGTTTGGTTTGAGAGAAAGAGAATTGTGAATCTAAATGTTGTGAGCTGAAACAAAGCTATATTATAGGATTTTAGTTAGTTAGTTGTCATTAATGTGTGTTTATAACTACCACCTACCCTCTCTCTTTTTATTCACTATTTCTAAGTTTCTTACTACTATACTATCATATAAGACAGATTCTTTAAAATTTGAAAGAAAATAGAAAATTCATTAAGCTCGGTTAGGAAAAATAGAAGGGAAAGAAAACATACCAAAAAATGTAGTAACAATTATATTCATTTGATGTTGGTTCAAATTGCCATTGCCCTGACTTTGATCTTTAGTATTATTTTTTTAATAAGTAAAAAATGAATTAATTGTTCCAATAAAAAAAAGTTATAAATTTCCAAAGAACAAAGAAAATTAAATGTTGTGTTACTTGTGCATTGAGTAAGCTGTAAGAAGTTGATGGGTTGGAAAGCGTTTGAACGCATTAAAGAGAAACCACATGTATTGCGAATATAGTAAGAATAAAAGAAAAAATATAGTATTATATAAAGTGTTCACAACGACATGAATTTTGTTTTTCATAAATAGAATGAAAAGTGTGAGTATTAAAGATAAATAAAAATCGCGATTCAACTTTTGTAAGCTCTTATTTCAACTTCTGTTTTACTACAATTTGTGATTTTGACCTAATTGGTCCTATCTTTACCCATGTATAATTGGAATAAATAAAGCAAGCCGTCCACTATTTAGTTTTACACGGTATCAGAGCTAAAACACACAAAATTTTTTTTTTTGTGATTTATTATGGCTATTGACGAGGTCTTTGGTGGTAGGGCGATTGTGCATGTTGTTGCGACAGTATCACGTTACACTTTACCGAGTTCGGATAATCCAGGAGTTCTGATCTCTCCAATCAAGTTAACTGGAGAAAACTACAATGAATGGTCTATGGAGATGTTGAATTTATTACATGCAAAGAGGAAGCTAGGGTTTATCAATGGAGTCTTAAAGAAACCTTCGATGGATCATCCATATTTTGAAAATTGGCAAATTGCCAATTTGATGGTGGTGGGATGACTTCAGACTTCTATAGAGCCAAAGGTAAAGAGTACTGCGACTTTCATTTCTAAAGCCAATTTGTTATGGAATGAATTGAAGGAACGTTTCTCTAAAAGCAACACTATGCGTGGACATCAATTGAAGGCTCAACTTGCGTCGTGTAGACAGAATGGTGCCCAAGTCTTAGAGTACTATGGAATGTTGTGTAAGCTATAGGAGAGTTGCAAATGTATCAACCCCTACCACCTTGTACTTGTGACACTTCAAAGCAAATCTCTAAGGAGAAAATAAGAGAGGCTTCATCAATTCGTGATAAGTCTCGATGATGCTAGGTTCGATTATGTGTGTACCACAATCTTGGGCATGGATCCTTTGCCTTCGCTTGGTGAATCATATTCTAGAATAATCTGAGAAGAGCAACATGTGCTTTCTTGTCTTGATCGGGAGCAGCAGAATGTTGTTGGGTTCTTCACTCGGGGGAATTCTCAGGATCAATCTCGTTCTGATTCAGTGATATAAAAGAAATCTAGCATGTTTTGCTCTCAGTATGGATGTAGCGGACATGAGAAGGCCGAGTGTTGGCAAATTGTAGGTTTTCCAGATTGGTGGACAGAGAGAGCTGAGCAAGGTGATCGCAGTAAGATTGTTGGCCGAGGAAAGGGTCGTGGTTCAAGCCGAGACAAAGGACCAATGGTGTCTGCTATGTGGCACACACAACCAGCTCCAATTCTTTGGTATTTCCCGAATTGACAGCTGATCAATGGAACACATTGCAGACACCACTCAGTGAGAAGCCCAAATCCGAAACATCGAGTAAGTTGTTTGGTAAGCAAGGTCTATGTGATGTGATTGTCGATACTGGAGCATCACATCACATGACCGGAAATCTTTCTTGTTTGTGTGATTTGAGATTGATGCCACCTTGTGCTGTTGGGTTTGTAGACAGAAGTAAAACCTTTGTTGTGAATATGAGAACCTTCCAATTGTCTGATAAAATCTCGTTGGATAATGTTCTATATGTGCCTTCACTAAATTGCTCTTTTGTTTCGGTTGCATAATTGTTGAAACAAAAGCAGTGTGTGGCCATGTTTACTGATACAATTTGTGTTTTGCATGATCGTTTCACGAGGACGCTGATTGGAACCAGTGAGAAACATGATGGGGTATACTACGTTATACATGACGCCGCCAAGTTGAATTCAATCTCAAGCGTTTTTGATCCTATGATTTGGCATCAACGATTTGATCATGCCTCTTATTCAGCTTTATCTAGTTTGCCATTGTTTTCTAGCTCATCTAATAAGCATTCTCTGTCTTGTGGCATTTGATTACATGCTAAGCAAACAAGAGATGTATTTCTTGAAAGTTTGAATAAAGTAATCAAACATTTTTCTCTAATACATTGTGATGTCTGGGGTCCATATCGCATTCCTAGCTCATGTGAAATGTATTTCTTGGTTATCTTGGATGATTACTTAAAAGCTGTCTGGACATACTTGTTGTTGTCGAAATATGAGGTGAAAAAGATTCTTAAAGAGTTTATTGCTTATGTGGCTAAATAGTTAGACTAGAATGTGAAAGTTGTGCGAAGTGATAATGGATCAGAATTCATGTGTCTTGGAACATATTTTCGTGAAAAAGGGATTGTTCATCAAACCTCATGTGTGTATATACCACATCAGAATGGACGTGTTGAGAGAAAACATCGACACATTCTGAATGTAGCACGCGCGTTATCATTCCAAAGTTTGTTACCAATAAATTTTTGTGGTGAAGCTTTGTTGACAGCTGCTTATTTGATCAATAAGACGCCTTCCTCCGTTCATAAGGGACGGTCACTGTATGAGGTACTTCATGATTCATACCCTGATTATGCACGATTGTGTGTCTTTGGATTGGAATATTTTGTTCATCGAGTGTCACGTGATAAGGACAAGTTTGGTGAACATAGTCGAAAATGCATCTTCGTTGGCTATCCTTTTGGCCAGAAAAATTGGAAAGTCTATGACATACATAGTGAGGAGTTCTTTGTTTCATGAGATGTAGTCTTTCGTGAAGATGTGTTTCCTTACGCCTCATAGATCTCTAGTGGTAGTTCCATAGACATAGATTCAGATTGGTTGGAGGATGTTAATGAGGATCATGTTGATACCTTACGAGATAGCATGTTATAAGTAATTCAAACAACTACAGACAGTGGTGATGCTTATGGTGACACACATAATATCTAAGATGATCTAACTAATGATTATGATATTTAGGATTCGTTTCTTCCCATATACCAATTTAACAAAGTAAACATATATTAGTAGGGTTATGTTAGACTATAACTTCCAAAAGTCTAATATTTAATTAGATATAAGCTATTGTGATTTGTAAAATGATTATACATAATACTTCTGTAGAAGTAGAGTCCTCTGTCTTAACCAAGAAGAATAATTTTGTTCCTCTCTCTCTCAATGACCTGCTACCACTGACTTTGAAAACTAAACCATTTTCTTTTTTGCGAAAAGAATTTCATCAACCCTCAAATCCTTCATAATATAACGTCAGATAAACATAATTTTCTGAAATTAAATTCAAATAAAGAAAATACAGATTATTCAACAGTTTGACCATAAATATTTCTCGGAAAAAGCTAAACAAATGTTTAAATTTGAAATTGAAATAATTATAGATTTAAGTTATTTTTGTATGCTTGTTAAGTTTCATATATTTTTATTTTTTTGAGTGATTACAATAGAAATTAAAAGGCACTAAAAATAATATAAAATTACAAATATAATATGAAGTAACAAACCTCTCTGTAAAATCAATTTCAGGTATATATATTTAACCATGACCAACGGCGGATCTAGGTGGTAGAGTGGGAGTTCAAGTGAACCATTATGGTATGTATGGTACTATACTTTTTTTTTACAATTAGATCGATAATACTCAATCAATAGCCTAAAGTTTACATCTAAAATCATTTTTTAAACCTACCATGATGCAACAAATATGAATTGAACTCTGGTACCAAGTCTTTAACTAGATCATCTAACTGCTAGAATGAAAGAAACTTGGCATGATATTATGTTATCCTAAAGTAGTGTATAAATTTTATTTATATCTACTAAATGCTTTTCCCCTAATTTCAAATTCTTAAACATGAACTCTGGGACGGAAAATATATATATATATATATATATATATATCTTTATGTAAATTTTAAAATATTGTCTAACATATTCATTGATAGTATTTTAAGGCTATAGCTATAACATATATTTAATTTGGATATTTTATATTTGCATCAATTATTTAATTTCATGTTTAATAAATATTATAAATTTATGACAAATAAACAATATTTATATTTAAAATTCTAAATAAATATAGATCTAAAAATTTAAATAAATATGTGTCTAGAAATCAAAAAGAACATGAATTTTAAAAACTAAATTATACGAATCAAAAAAGTTTATGTACAAAATTATAATGCATCAAAAACTAATTAATAAATATTTAGAAATTTAATTATTATATAAATTTAATATATACAAATTTTACTGGAAAAATATATATTCCAAGTCTCGCTATAAAATATTTGTAACGAGAATTTATAGTAAAAATAGAATATACATATATATATATATATATATTAAGTAAAATATCACTTATCCTTATTTAAATATTAAAATATTGATTTTAACCAATTTAGAGACAAACTTTGGAGATTTACTTTTCCATATGTATTAGTAATTACTAATTTTTACTTAGTACGATTTCAAAAATTAAATTAAACTCCTAATTAAACGTCGATCTAAAAACTTAAAGGAATTTGAGTCTAGAAATTTAAGTGAACATAAGTCTGAAAACCTAAATGAATTATTATAAACATTATTCTAAAAAGGTAAATGAAAACATGTTTAACATTCCAAATGTACATGTGTCTAAGAACCTAATTAAAATGAGTATGAAAATTTAAATGAATATGAGTCTAACAATTTAAATAAATAAAAAATGAAAAATTTAAATGAACACAAATCTAAAAGTCTAAATGAATACAAATTTAAAATCTAAAGTGAACACAAATCTTAAAAACTAAATAAAATCGTGTCTAACTTCAGACAAAAAAACACTTATCTAAAAACCTAAATGAATAATAATTCAAAAAATATTTAAATAAAACTATTTTTTGAATTCATGTCATATTCATCTCAAAATATAACAGTATATAGATACATATATATTCTTATGAGGAATTACTAAAAATGTTCTTTTCGAAATGCCATTTTTCAAAACATACCTCGTGATGACCATTTCTCTCTCCCAATTTTCAAAGGAAATGTTAGGCTTTGAAAAAGTTAAATGTCAATAGGGGTATTTTTGAAAATTGTCCTATTTTTATATCCTTTTAACTTTTGAATATTTTAGATTTTGTTATTTTAATTTTACTAAAGATTAAAAAATTATGGCAAATAAACGAATCTCAAATTTAAATGCTAAACAAACATGAATCTAACAACTTAAATGAATATGAGTCTAAAAAGTTAAATGAACACTGGTTAACAATTTAAATGAATACATATTAAAACATTTAAACGAACATGGGTCTAAAAAGTTAAATGAACACATATATAAAAACCTAAACAAACACAAATATAAAAATCTAAACAAACATGGATCTAAATATCTTAATCTAAATGAACACGAGTCAAAATATTATATAATGCGTTAAAACCTTAATAACATGTATCCAAAAATATATATTTTATGATGCACAACATAAATCATCATTATATAATATAATAAATTTATATACACAAATCGAAAAATAAAATAAATATAAATTATATATATATAAATATAAATTTTATATATATATATATATATATGAAATCACATATAAAAAATTCTAGATTAATATAAATATTAAAAATCTAATTATTGATTCAAATACATAAATCAATACATATTATAAATATATAACAAATAAATTATATGTAATTTAAATAAATATAAATAACTATACATATGTAAAAATTCAGGAAGATATACTGCCCAGCTCACGGGATATCATCTAATTATTTGTAGAAATTCGATTTTTTTTTTAAACATTAGAAAATGAAAAAGAAAAAAAAAACACAAAACCAAAAAAGTAAAATTTTAAAAGAATGCATTTCAGACAAGCGCTGGTCCTTTATTCTTCGAGAAACTTCAAAGGGTTTGAAAAAGTCAGATTATATAAACCCTAATTTTCTCTCTGAATTTCTCTCTAGAACCTCCGGCAATTCACTATGGTGGCGCAAAACAGTCGACGGAATCTCTTATTAGCTTCTCTGATTCTAACTCTAGCTTTACTTCGACTGACGGAGTCAAACTCAGAAGGCGACGCGCTTCACGCGCTTCGTTCGAGCTTGTCGGATCCAAACAACGTTCTTCAGAGTTGGGATCCAACTCTTGTTAATCCTTGTACTTGGTTTCATGTCACTTGTAATCAACACAACCAAGTCACTCGATTGTAAGATCCTCTCTCTCACTCTCTCTAGCTCAACGTAGAATTTGATAATTCTGGAAGAAGCTGACCATTTGAAGATTATTGTTACTATACTATGATTCTAATTAATAATCTAAATCTGGATTTGATTACTTGGAATTGGCTTCTTAGTTTCCTAAGCTCAACTAAATCGAATTTGGTTTCTTTAAGATTCATAATTGTGGCAGCTACAGAATCGAAGTACCAGAAAGAAATCATTTTGTTGTTCCTCTGTTCAGTCATTTTTGATATCTCATGATTTGCTCAATGATGTTCTCTTGATCCTTTTGAATGTAACGATTCGTTAATATGTTCTCAAGATCTGTCTTTGATTATAATTGTATTTCTTTTCAGGGATTTGGGCAATTCAAACTTATCTGGACATCTTGTACCTGAACTTGGGAAGCTTAAACATTTACAATATCTGTATGCAATCATCACTCTTTTGGCTTTGGATGATCTGAATACTTTTAGATTTTATTTCCAGTAGCTAATGAATTGTTGACATACACCAAATGTTCCCATAATGTGATTGATTATGTTTTAGATAGACAAAGAATATGAACTGTTTTGTTTTCCTCTACTTCATACAGTGAACTCTACAAAAATGAGATCCAAGGAACTATACCTTCTGAACTTGGAAATCTGAAGAGTCTAATCAGTTTGGATCTATACAACAACAATCTCACGGGAAGAATTCCATCTTCGTTGGGAGAGTTGAAGTCACTCGTCTTTCTGTAAGTTTTGAGGATTGAATAAGTCGTTTTGTGTTAGTACAATACCTTATCGAGCAAGTGTTACTTAAATAGTTTTGCAATTGTTTGTCTCTGGTCAATGATGCTATTATATTTCTTTCCTCTTCTCTTCTCTTTGGGTGTTATAACTTTCTAAGTATACATGACAGGCGGCTTAACGAAAATCGATTGACTGGTCCAATTCCTAGAGAACTCACGACTATCTCAAGTCTCAAAGTTCTGTAAGTCCAGCTATTCCAGCATTATATTGTTTATGTCTGCTAATTACTGTGTCACTGTCTCTGTCTCTCAAGTTGTTGGGACTAATCATTCACCTGATTGACTATACCATTCAGTTTAAATATGTTTTCTTTGTCATTCTTTTGGCAGTGATGTCTCAGGCAATGATTTGTGCGGAACAGTCCCGGTTGAAGGACCATTTGAACACATTCCATTGCAAAAGTAAGTTCCTCTATTCCTTTGTTTCATGACCAACATTCCCTTTACATGAGTCGAATCAAAGTGATTTATAAACTCGATTTCTAACGCAAAACCCATTGGTTCAGCTTTGAGAACAACCCGCGATTGGAGGGACCAGAGTTACTAGGTCTTGCGAGTTACGACACAAATTGCACTTGAAAGAAGTTGAAGAACAATGGAAGTGACCTTGTACGATCTCTGCATCATTATATTAACTATCTATTAATGTATTATGGAAAAGAAAGTGAGAAAAAGGGTGTATCTAAGAGGGAGTTGTTTGTAAATCTATAAAGATATGAAATGTTTGAGAGACAGTAGTAACTTGCTATGTACTTGGTATTATTGGTAGCAAAAGTTGAAATGAGAATTGCTTTTGCATTCCAAAAGATGTGTAACTGGATTTGGGTTTTGTAGTTTAATCTATATGTAACTTGAGTTTTCTTATTTTAAGATATTAATATGAACTTTATACTTGTCGTTCAAGAAGCCGTAATTTGCAGAATTATTTATAATAAACTGTAATTTCTCGTTTTATGCAAACCATTTTTATCTTACAATAAAATTCAAGAAGTTGTGAAGTATAATCCTGATATTAAGAGATAACTCTAAAACGGATTTGAAATATCTGTCCTGTTTTCCATAAATACATTTATGATATACAAGACGGGGAGTCTTCAAAAACTGTTCGCAATATACCAAAAAGCAGGTGATCCATAACTTGGCATTACATAGTGAATTTAAATTCCATTGAGTTGTCTATAAATCGAGGCTTGAAGCTTATTGATCCAATTATTGTTGACAAGAAAAACCGGATAGTTTACAACATGTATATAAAGAAGGAAGGCTCTAAAATCTTAAGTTTCGGGCACGCCAAGGAAACGACCACTAGGATTTGTGGTTGCATCTAAGTCCAAGCCAATAAGCTCTTTTTGAGATAAAATGACCAGTTCATCATTACAGTTTTGGAGGTTGAGCTTATGGCATTGAACTTATCAGAACAATATTTGTGAAATAGTTTAGTTATGGCGTTGATGTGGTCATCAAGCCTAGGACATCAACAAGTCACAATATAGCAAAGATAAAAGGATACAAATTTCCTTATCACTTCAATCCAAAATGTTAATTTCTTCTTTATTCAACGAGTTGAGTTCAATGGAGGTTTCAACCAACAATATCGCCAGTAAGTTCTTATCAACTGGTGCGGTGAGATCGTCTTACGCCCTACTTCATAGGTCACACAAACAAAGGAAGACTTGGAAATATGGAGGAAACAATCAAAGACAACACAACAAGATTTGAGAATTTGTATTCCCAATCACTTGAATGTAATAATCGCATTACCAACTTGGAATCTTTATTTACGACTCGATTATCTACCCTTGAGACTCTCATTCATCAGCTCGCTTCTTCTCAGATTCAAGCAACATTAATCTCATGTTCCTGTCACATCTAATCAACATCAAGAAACTACGTCTGCTCCTTCATTCACAATGATATTTTTTCCTTTGATTGTTCTTCAGAACAACAATCAGAGCCTGAATCATGAAATCTCGTTACCTCAGTTTCTTATGATACTTCACCTCCTTCTCCGGTTCCTTCGATTACATATGCTTCATTGGTTTGTTTCATTCCTCGTGATAACAGAGACTCTTCTGTTCGTATGGTTCAAAAGTATTTGAATGGATTGCTCGAGTTGAAAACTTTTTCACAGTTGATGTCTATTCTGAAGCAGAAAAGATGGTCTTGTAGCTAGAAGCATTGAAGGTCCAATTCTCAATTGGTTCAACAGTAAATCACGCCGTCGACCTTTTATTTCATGGGATGATTTCAAGATCAAGGCTCTAAAGCGTTTTGGTTAGTCAGGTCCTCCGGATAAAAGATTATTTGCTTTTCGTGAAACATGTTCTTTGGAAGATTATTTGCAGGAATTTAAAGATTTAACCTACCAAGTTCCGAATTTGGATGATGCTAATTTGGAGAACATTTTCCTTAATGGTTTGACTCTAGCTTTGCAAGATGGGCTTGGACGATGTTATTGTAGCTGCTGTCCAATTAGAAGCTGCTATGTCATGTCAGGTTGTTGTTAGTTCTTGTGTGAATGGAAATTGTGACATTGTTTCAGCCTTTGTTCATGTTGGGAACAAAACATCATCTACCCTGGCGCATTCGTACTGTTACTGGTCCTACGGTTACATCTACAGCTACGGGTTCACAATCACAGCCTCAACCTTCTGGTGAACAAGGTTTAGATCGTTTGTCTCCCGCAAATTATGCCGGTCGCGGTCGTTGTGGTCAATGTCTGCTGTGATTGTCCTAGCAAGCATCTGAAGGTACTTATTGTAATTGATGGCAAGAAATTGAACTCATTGACGATTATATGGACTCTAGTGATGTTATTCCTTACACGATTGAACCAGAAGGTTTGAAATTTTCCCTTGCAAGCTTGTGTGCAAGCTTCTTCTTCGAGGGGGGTAATGATAAAAAGTCACCATCTGCAGCTTGAAGTTCTGATTTGAAGTCTGCAAGAGTTTTCTTAACTCTATGTTTTCTTTTAGCGATTAATTCATTGTTTGAAGTTAGGCTGACTTGGGCTTCTTTTAGTTTCTTATTGATCTCTATAATTCAGTTTAGTCAAATATATAAGATTATTCTGATTATGTTTTAGTTAGACAATTGAGTGGTCTCAGTTTTATGTAAAAAAGGAGGTGGTGGGCTCTCTAACTCATCCAAAGTGTTACTTTCTTCTTCATTTAACGAATAGAGTTCGACGGAGGTTTCAACCAATGATATCGCCAATAAGTTCTTATAAGAAGCATGTTAAACATAAAGGAGAAGCTGATCTTCTTTGATATGTTTCACCTACTTAAGGGAGATGATTTTCAACGGCTAATCGTGAGGACATATGAACACACTTCAATACGTTCCAGTTGATACAAAACAAACCAAGCCATGAATTTAATTCTATGGATTCTTGACCCAGCCAGTGAATTCCTGGATGTAGAATTAGTCCAGAAAAAATGCTGAAGTAGGAAACTATGGACTTTAAAAGTTAGAGGATCTACATTGAACCCAATTGCGCTTGTACTTGAGCATCATATCCCAACTTAGCAATGACATCAACCCTAGATAATGTGGATAATAGTCTTGGCTTTTTATGTTTTCAACAAGCCCAATAACAAATAAAACAATCATTGGATTATCAAATATGCTCCATATACAAAAATTGATTGATTTGGTTCCTATTTAAGGCAAGTCTATGATCCACTTTCCTTAGAGCCTTTAGATTGTTATATGTTTGGCAACCATGTGATCGTGTAAATCATCTAGAAGTTGTCAAAGATGTTCAACCATGTACGTGAATCCAGAAGTTATGTGAATCCTCTTGCACTTCAACTTTTCTTTTTCAGACACGTGGATGCATTCATTTTGAAGATGCATGAAATTCTAGACAGTAAGGAAGTCGATGAAAGGAACTGGCATGAAGGCTAATCATCAGGAACGTGTTGAGACAGATGGTTGTTACCTGCAGTGATAGAAATAGAAACTACCATATGTTGAGAGATTTCCATTTCTATATGATTACAAAAAGATACTAGGTCTAGGATTAGGTATATAAGAAAGGTGAGGAGTGTTGAGTGGCGGCTAACACTTCCATAACCTTGAAGAATTGTGTCTTAAGTCTAAGAGAAGAAAAACTCGAGAGACTAGCTGTAAGTGTGAGAAAGCTTTGTTTTGTGTTGTAGAACATATATAAGACTTTTGTAAGAAAAGTTTGTATAAATAAAACGAATTGAACATTTGGATCGGCGCTTTCTGATCAAGTGTTTCTAGTTCTCTTGTCCATACAAGTTCAATTGGTATCAGAGCAAATCACCTAACCAAATCAGGTGTGGTCCTGAGGAAAGTATGGAAGGGAAACCGCTGTTTGTGACATTTCGGGAGCCACTGATGCTAGATGCAAACAATTATGGTCAGTGGAAGGTTTAAATCACACAGATCATCAAAGGTATTGACGAAGAAGCTTGAGGAGCTGTTGAAGATAGGTGGACACCACCAACGATGAAGGTTGGTGACGATATTGTACCAAAACCAAGGAAAAGTTGGACTGCGAAAGAGAAGGCTGAACCAAAATATAATTCCAAGGCTCTGTCGGCAATATTCAATACTTTGGCGCCGAATCAGTTTAATCAAGTACAAGGTTGCATGACAGTGAAAGAGGCGTGGGACATATTGCAAGTGTCATATGAAGGAACATCCAGTGTAAAAGGAAGAAAAGATGACATGCTGGCCAATCGTTTTGAAGCTTTTACAATAGATGAACATGAGACGATACAAGAATTTAGCAGCAAGCGTAGTACTCTATCTCACGAGGCACTGGTTTTGGGTAAAACTTATAAAGACAAAAAACTGGTTAAGAAATTTATATGCTGTCTTTCATCAAAGTTTCATGGACATCGTTCTGCGCTTGAGGTAACACAAAATTCTGATAATATAAGTTTTGCACAAGTAGTTGGCATGATGCAGGCATACAGGATTCAACTTAATAAGGGAGTAGAACCACATCATGAGAAAAGAGTTGCTCTAATTGCTGAAGAGAAATCAAAGTCACATATGGCTGATCTGGAAGATCAAGTGGGATTGATTGTCAAAAAGCACCTCCGAAAATTCGAAAGAGGACAAAAAAAGGACAATTGGGTGTTAACCAAACAGATTAATGACAAAGGTCAATAGAGTTCTGACAAACAGTGTCTTGAGTGCCAAGGGTTTGGCCATTTCAAAGTAGATTGTCCTACTATTTGATGGAAGATGACCCTAAGTGTTTTGAGTGCCAAGGTTATGGTCATATAAAGTCAGAATGTGTTGGTACACTTAAACAAAAGGACAAGAATGCTCTTGTAAGCTGGAGTGAAAGTGACACAGAAGATGAAGATAATAACAATGATCTGGAAGCATACTGCGCTAATATTAGCATAGTAGAAATGACAGATGCCAAAAGCACTATGCAAGAGGAACAAACATATGTCAATTTTACTACTCAGAATTCTGACTCTAATAAGGATACGGAAGATGAGGATGACTTAGGATTATCACATGAAGATGAAATGCAGATTGTGTGCAGAAACTTGGTAGAACTCAAAGAAAAGAACCTCTCACTAGTAACTGAGACAGAATGTTTGAAGAGACAGGATCAAAAGTTAGAAACAGAACTTGAGCATGAGAAAACCAAGAATCAAGAGCTAGAGGGTCGTCTATCTGGTCAACTTAAGAACATCAAATTGCTGTCGAATGGTACAAAGAATCTCGACAAAATTCTGCAGTATAGAAGAACTGACAAGAGTAACTAGGGTTTAGGATATTGTGGTGCTGAGAACACAACAACAAGTACCATGTTCGTCAAAGCAAGTGACATTAACATAGGATCAACGTCATATCAAGAGTCTGAAAAAGTGGTTCGGAAAACCATTCACAATAGGGATCAAACTCGTTCAAGATTTGTGTCAGATCAAAGGGTTGCTTGACAACAACAGAACAGTCAGAACTACGAAGTTTATCAGAAACAGAGGTCAGAACAGCGACATAGGTTTAGGCAAACCACAGAGGTTTGGGGAGAGACAAAAGATTGGTAAAAGACAGTGGTTTAATCAGAATCAATGGTATGGTTGTGAAGAAAGCAATAGACATCTGTTTACAGATCATCTATATCAACTTCCTGATTGCTAGTACTGTGGAAAACCTAGACATATCAGATCTCAATGCTACAGGTTTCAGAGACGCCTTTATAATATCATAGATCAACAGAGATACCATAGGGACTCTAAAAGGTCTAGAAAAGCATGGATTAAGAAGCAAGACTTGTACTGTCAAGTGGCATTTACTGTTAGTAAATGTCACAATGGTACTGTAACAGGTGATTGGTATTTCAACAATGGCTGTTCAGACACATGACAGGAACAGAAGGAAATTTACTAAATTTTGAGAAAGGTTATGTTGGAAAGGTTACATTTGGAGGTGGAACAAAATGCAAACTCAAGGGAAAAAGAGACACATGTGGCCCCTCACAACTTGAATTGAGAAATGTCTATCTTTTCGACAGGTTGAAACCAAATCTTATCAGTATCAACCACCTGTGTGATCAAGATTTCAATGTAACTTTTACCAAGCTTGGTGCAAGGCCTACAACACTCAGGGAATTGTTGTGCTTATGGGAATGAGATCTGAAAATGATTGCTATATGTGGGTTTCTGAAAAGAAATGTTTAAGTGTTGTTAAAGAGAATGAAGGAAAGGTGAGGCATCAACGTTTAGGACATATGAATTATCGAACAATGGTGAAACTTGCAAATCAAGAGGTTGTTCGCAATTTACCAAGGTTTCAAAACTCTCAGGAGTTTGTTTGTGGTCCATGTAATATGGGGAAGCAAGTCAAGACCCAAAACAGATCTGTTCCGGATGTAAGATCCACAACACCTCTAGAATTGGTTAGGGCCAATTCGAGTGACGAGTTTGGGAGGAAAGAAATATATATTGGTAATGGTTGATGATTTCTCACGGTATACATGGGTCAAATTTCTGAGAGAAAAGAATGAAACCTTGGACATTTTCAAAATTCTGGCATTACTACTTAAGAATGAACTAAATGGAATCAAGACCATTCGAAGTGATCATGGTGGAGAATTTCAAAGTGCTTTGTTTGAGCAGTTATGTGGAACCCAAGGTATTACTCACACCTTCTCAGCTCCATGTACTTCACAACAAAATGGTGTAGTAGAACGGAAGAATAGAACTCTTCAAGAGATGGCCAGAGCCATGCTTCATGGGAATGGTGTAGCTAAGCATTTTTGGGCTGAAGTTGTGAACAATGCCTGTTACATCATAAAGAGAATGTATGTTAGAAAAGGCACAAACAAAACACCATGTGAATTGTGGAAAGGAAACACACCAATTGTCAGCTACTTTCATATTTTTGGATGTGTCTGCTACATCTTGAATGATAAAGATCAACTCGGAAAGTTTGACTCTAAAAGTGACACATGCATTTTTCTCGGGTATTCAGGAACTAGCACAATATTTTGGGTATACAATAGACACACTCTCATGGTTTAGGAAACTATGAATGTTGTGTTTGACAATGCATCCTCACCTATGCTCGAAATACTACCCACTAACTCTGATGAAACAGAACCACACACAGCTGTGTTAAATTCTGAAACACAGAAATCAAATCATGAACCTAAGGATCAGGAAGTTCACAGAAATTACTCCAAGAAATCTGTAATTGGAGAATTACATAGTGGTAGAATCACAAGAGGAAAACAAATAAAGTTTAAACAATTGGCTGAAGGAAGAAAAGACACTGAGCAGATTCAGTTTTCATGTTTTGTTTCTGTTACAGAACCAAAAAATCACAAGGAAACTCTTCAAAATGAGTTTTGGATTGAATTAATGCAAGAAGAGATTGGGAATTTCCAAAGACTCAATGTTTGGGAATTGGTGCCTACACCAGAAGGTGTGAATATTGCTGGCACCAAGTGGATCTTCAAAAATAAGATTGATAAAAATGGGGTTGTGGTCCACAATAAGACTCGTTTGGTGGCAGAAGAATATTCACAAGTGGAAGAAGTTGATTTTGATGAAACTTTTGCACCTGTAGCAAGACTTGAATCAATCAGATTCCTATTAGGAATGACATGTAAACATAAGTTCAAACTTTATCAAATAGATATTAAAAGTGCATTCTTGAACGGTTGGCTGCAAGAAGAAGTGTATGTAGAGCAACCCAAGGGATTTGAAGATCCAGAATATCCTGAGTATGTTTAAAAGTTTCACAAAGCACTGTGTGGTCTAAAATAGGCTCCTCGAGCATGGTACGAGAGGTTGGCAATATTTCTTATTGAAAAAGGACATTCATGTTAAAATGTTGACAAGGCACTGTTTATTAAAGGTTTAGAATAAGAATTCATGGTAGTACAAATCTATGTGGATGACATTGTTTTTGGATTTACTTATCAGAAGTTGGTGCACGATTATGTCGAGGTTATGACTCAAGAATTTAAAATGAGCATTTGTGGTGAACTGAGCTATTTTTTTGGGTCTTCAAGTCAAACAGACAGATGAGGAAATCTTTGTGACTTAGAGTACATATGCAAAAAACTTAGTAAACCGGTTTGGTCTAGCATCCAACAGAGGATCTAGAACCCCTATGGCTATGACAGAGAAGTTATCGAAGGATGAATCAGGTGAAGATGTTGACGAGAAACTCTACAAGAGTATGATCGGGAGTCTACTATATTTGACAGCCAGTCATCCAAATTTGTGCTATTATGTGGGATTAAGTGCTCGATATCAAGCCAAACCTAAAAAATCACATCTTCTAGCATTCAAGAGGATTATCAAGTATGTGAAAAACTATGTCAACTTGGGTATTTACTTTACCAAATACACAAACAGTAGTCTGGTGGACTGACTCATTAGATGATAGAAGAAGCACTAGTGGAGGCTGTTTTTTCATGGGGAATAATCTGATCTCCTGATTAAGTCGGAAGCAAAATAATGTCTCATAGTCTACATCAGAGGCTGAGTATATTGCTCTTGGTAGTTGTTGTACATAACTTCTATGGATGAAACAAATGGCTAATGATTACGGTACTCCTTTTACGCCCTTACTTGTTCATAGTGATAATCAAAGTGCCATAAATATAGCTAAAAATTCTGTTTTACACTCTTGAACTAAACATATTATGATCAGACATCACTTTATTCAAGAACTAGTTGAGGAGAAAATAGTCATTATCGATCATGTGAACTCTGAATCTTAATTAGCTAACATCTTCATTAAACCAATAGACTTTAATCATTTTATTCAATTAAGATCTGCTATTGGTGTATGTGAAATCTAAGTAGCACATTTAAGTGTGTAAAGTTTTGACAGGGACAGGACAAGACCTATACTGTAAAGACAAATTTCTAGAGTTGATGGTATATACGAGGTTTTGCACACTGTGGAAAACAGATGCCTGTTATGCTGTTATGGGTTAAGGATTTATTTGGAAACAGGTCACTGTGACACAGGAGGTCAAAAAGCTGAGGAGAGCAACTGTATCAGCTGATTGAGAGCCAACATGATATCTCTGATACAACACTGTGTCGTTCCTTTGCACAGTGATCTGTGAAACGAACAGTGAATTGAGAAGTCAAGTGATATTCATGTCTTGTCTGTTGAACAGTGAGCGTAAGCTAAAGTTAAGCAATGATCTGCTCACCTTGATGTGTGTTTTACTTGTAGAGGATTACTCCAAAAAAAAGGGCCACTCCACACACAGTTAGATCTCTTTCCAAAGGAAATTCCAGCTGCCTGTTGTGCAATGATCAAATCTAATACTGTCTGACACACATGATAAAAGTATGGCTAGTGAAAGATTAGCCACAGAAGCCAACCACATATATGGTGTAGACTTGGAGATAATTGATGTATTATGCCATGATTGTAAGTTCAGTTCATCTGTCCGCTCATTACACAACTCGCTGTGCAATAAAGTTCTAAAGGTAAAGTCATCTAAATTTTTATTCCTAATAATTGTTCTGTGTAAAAAGGCTCACATGATTCGATTTTATCTTGGGTCACTTAACTAGGAAAACAAAAGTAGCTGAATAAATCTTCAATGTAACGGCCTTGTGTGTTTAAATGATTTGTGTGGTATTCTTAAGTTAACATGACACTGATAATGGGTTGCGGCAAGGCCCAACTTGAGAGGAATATGAAAAGACTAGAGTTGGAGGGAAACACAGAATTAGGGTTTTTTCATCTACATAGGGGAGTAGAACTGTCTTGTCACTCCCAAACACGCTTCCATCAGAGAAATCTTCTGCAAGTTGCTTTTTTTCTCTCACGAATCCTTCTTCAATTTTCTAAATTGTCATGAAATCAGTTCTCTCATCTCTGTCGAGGCTCGTTGGCCACACATTAGACCCTCCTCCTTCAGAAGACGATTTATCTTCTTCCTCACACATGCAACAACAAAATCACTCACCCAAAACCCTAGGTGCAGAGAAATGTCAATCTCCTAGCATCAATTCCGCCCTTTTTGTCGAGGAACAGTCTCCGGTCAAGTCCGACTCCAAAAAATGTCCTGAACAGACAAAGCTGCACACATCATCTGAGGCGACAACTTAGGGTCAGGTCCCTTTAGTCTCATTAGGTCCTCCGATGGTTCAGGTTTCTTATCTCTCATCTCCATTGCGCCGAGTAACAGATCCTCCGGGGGTGAGTTCAAAGTTGGAGACTAAGACTCCAATTCATAACCCTCATAGGCTGCATCTGTCGGAAGACTCAATAGAAACGTCTCCGCCTAAAGTCTCAGAGACGCCATCTGCTCCACCAATCTCATCACGACTCCGTCAACGCCATAATCTCAGACAGATGTTCCTCCTAGTAAACGAACAAAAACAGCCAAGCATACAGTACATGCATCCTCGTCTGCACCAAAAATCAAATAAGCAGTACATGTATCTCCTAGTATCCCATCAGTCGCGGAAAGGTACAAAATTTTCTCTACTCAGAAACAGATTTTGGAAGAGAATGTTTTTGGGTTTTATAAGGAAGAAAGGGTTAAGGGTATTGTAGAAAAAGTGGGTTTAATGCGGACTGTGACAGAAGTTTCGGCTTATGACAGTGAACTAGTACTAGAATTCTTTGCTGCCTTGCCTTCGACAATAACCTCTGATAAAGTTGTGAAGGTACACCTTCGAGAATGTGTTTTTGAATTCTCTGCTTTACTAGTGAATGTGCTGTTTGGACTATGTGATGTGGACGACTTAGGGACTTTGGAAAAGATGGTCCATATTTCTGATGATGCTATTGCTACATTTTTGACTAATGATGCTGTCACGATCTGGAAAGGGATTCTCTCATCCTTATTTGTCAAGGACTACATGTATCTCTATAAGATCTGCTGTCGTAACTGGTACCCAACCAACAATGAGTCCTATGGAAATAAGAAGCAGGCTCGAATCTTGTACATGTCGCTCAATGGATTACCGTTTGATCTTGGGAAGATTGTACTTGACCATGTTTTGGAAGTTGCTTAGAATCCAGACTCCAAGTTCCGGCTACCTTGTCCTAGTCTGATATTCAACCTGCTCTCCAAACAACATCCAGTTCCGGTTAAGATAGACCAGGAATTCGTCCACCTCGTGCTCAGAAACCAATCACAAAAATGTGATCAAATAAGAAAAAAGCACCAGGTAATCTGGGTCAAGGTTCTACTTCCAAGCAACAGACAGCTCCTTTAGCTGATCAGATACAAAAAGGCATAAGGCAAGCGACTCAGCTGTTGGAATCGTTGCTCACACCAGGTAAGTGACTCACTTCCAACTGTATATTTCTGGTGTTATCAGAAAGTGATGTTTGAACTCAGTTGTTCTGTCAAACAAGAGGAGACGACACAAAGTCGGATGCTTGATCATGGATTCATGGGGGAGTTTAGATTATGGGGGAGTTTTGTTTGCAGAAGTTTTGCTTGAACCAACCAATGTCTTTTGTTTTTGTTTTTAATATGCTAAAAACTTCAGTCTTATGTTTCAAATCGGTTGTGGGCTGTAATATTTTTTTGGGATTGCCGTGTTGAACTCTATTCAACTTTATATTCAAACAGTTATGCTTCTGTTAACTATATTTCTATATTGGTTTATGGTGTGTTGTATGGTATTATGGCCTATGATTTTGAAACAGATACATGAGGTGTTTGACGATCAAACTAAGCTAAAAAGGGGGAGATTAAAGATGCATGGAATTCTGGACAGTAAGAAAGACCAGCCAAGCATGACTAATTCCCACCATTATCTTTACTTCAACATATTTTATCACAAACTCTATCTCTTAAATTTGTAAGGAGATCAAACAAGTCATCGCTCAAAACAACACTTCAAACTTTGTATGAAAAGATGGTAAACCGTGGCTTAACCCTCCCACCCCTATGCAAACACCATGTAAGCAAATTGAGTAACAATACCAACCAAGACAAGAAAATAACTTTGAGTCCTTCCATGATCCGTCCCTCATACACTGATAAAGGAAAGAAATATTGTGAATGGTCTAGATATGATCGCCTCTAAGTGATTTTCTATCACCTGTACTGGTTCCATTCTTGATATCTTTCTTTCTTGGGCGTAAATCCATGCCTCTACCTCAGCCCCCGCCAATCTAACAAGGTCTCTAAAATCCATATTCATATTCGAGAAAAGCTTATCATTTCTGGCTTTCCATAGATACCATAAAATCCAAGGTAGCTAAGTTTATCTGGATTCTTCGAAATTCTCTGTAATAAGTAGCCAATCATCAAATAGATCGATGAATTAGGAAATATATCTTTCATTTAAGGACCTTTAGATAGTGCCCATGTTTGAACTTCCGACCAAAATTCAAATAATACATTATTATTCGTTTACTTTTTAGCTTCACATGGTCACATATCTCCCTGCAATCTACCTTTCGCCAGTTAAGTTAGCTTTTAATGCCAAATGACCTGCTAAATGAAATTTCTAATCTTCTATGGACAATTTATTTTCACATCTGAGCTTGTGGTGACTTGATGTTTGGGCCATAGGAACCCATATCAAATAGAGAAATATTGCATTCAGTCCAGTAACCTGATTGAACTGTATAATTTCTTGATTTTGAGAAATGCCATCTGATCATATCTCCATCTGCCTTTCTAGAGACGAGAGACCAAGAATCACCCCTACGACCTTTGGCTAAAAAGTTGCCTAATTACCTCCTAGCATCATCTTCCCCTACGACCTTTGGCTCTATCAGATCACAACTCTCAAATCCAGATGAATTTGAGACCCAAATCCCAAAGCTGGCATGGGTAAATGATATGGAATCGAGGGGTCATTCTATACCCAAGTAGAGTTCTCATTCTATACTTGCTTAATTAGTGATTTGCACACTAAAACCCTTGCCAATATGATACTCCACTAGTCGTATGAGGGTGAATAAACCCTCTTGGGTGTCAGAGGTTCTAAAATCTTTAAAAATACCACCCATGTAATATTTTGGCTAGAAGAGAATCTAGATGGTCTATAATACTCTATAATTATTTAGCTAAAAGAGTTGTATTAAATTCTTCAATAGCCCTAAAACCTAAGCCACCCCTGTTCTTACTTTGGCATAATCTTTCCCATTTTATCCAATAGATACCTTTTGAAGAACCCAAGTTCCTCTGGCAAAAATTCATAATAGCTACATAGATCTTTTATATTATTATTTTGGGTATACGATAGCATCAAATAACGTAGGATGGGAAAGCTGTCAACACCAACTTATCAATACGACAATGCCTCTTTTGGGAAGGAATTTAGCCGACCATGAGTTAATCTTCTCTTGTGTTTTTTTTTGAAAAAGGAAAAACATTTGTCTTTGCACCTTCCAAGCCTCTCGGTAAGCCAAGATATATCTTCATCCCTTCTAAGTTCCTTATGCCTAGAATTTCTTGAATTTCATGTTTTCTTACTATGTCAACATCATGACCGAATTGGATAGATGATTTAGAAAAATTAATTTGTTGTCCTCAAGTTTTTCATAATCCTTTAGTACTTGTAAAATGGTGTTCGCTTCCTCACTTGTTATCTTATAATAGAAAAAGCTCTCATGCGCACAAAAACAAGTAAGAGACAGGCGGGTTGGATCTGACCACAACGATCCATGTTAGTCTTTTGCTTTGTTCCATTGATCTAAGGTTCAAAATTAATACCTCCGTGCAAATGATAAATAGATATGGAGACAAAGGATTCCCTTTTCTTAAACCTTGTTTAGGAAATTTCTTTCCTTTTGGAACCCTACTAAAAAGGACTGAATAATTAAGAGATATGATACAATGCATAATTCAAACTACATATATTCCATGGAATCCAAATTTAAATAATAATTATCTCAAAAAGTCTCATTCAATCCGATCATGTATCTTACTCATGTGTGTCTTGATTTCCACATGATCCCTTAATTTCTTTGTTTGTTAAAATAGTGTGGAACAACTCTTGTGCAGTTAGAATGAAATATGAGATAAGTCAGACAAACCACAAAGGTCGATTGCGTATCAGATACTAATCTATGCATACAGGATTTTCTTTAGTCTAAGGCAAAATACATTTGAATAATCTTGTAACCCACATTACATAGACTGATTGGTCTAAATTCAGACATCCTTGCTGGTCTTGTAGTTTGTGGAATCGAACATATATTTGTCATATTTAGTTTTGGTTCAAAAATCCTAATTGAATAAAATTATTCACCAATTTGACAATATCATTCTTAATTACTCCCCATAATTTTTGAAAATAAAGACTGTCATTCCATCAAGATCTAGAGTTTTTCCTAGGTCCAGCATAAATAAAGCTTTCCTCATCTATTCTTCTAAACTACAGTCAAAAGCATAATATCCCAATCTTGGGTTATAATCTCCTCTATGCCATCAAGAGATCTTCTCATTTCATCGGTCCCTACTGATTTGAAAAATCATTAAAATATCTTTTGGCCCCATTATGTATTTCCTCCTCATTAGCAACTCATATTTCTTGCTTGTTAAGTAAACTGGTAATCCTATTTTTTGTTTGTCTTTTTTTTGGACGTGGAAAACTTTCGTTGTTCTTATCTCTTTCTTTAAACCATCCAGAGCTGTGCCTACCTTGTTATTCAATGGACATTTGCCGTAGGCCACCAATATTTCTTAGATTTAAAGGCCACATTTTCTACAAATTGTTTAATTTAATTATTTAAGTTAATTTTACTCATATTACTTTACAAGTATAAGAATGTTAGAAAATTATACTTTATGTTTTATAATATTTTGGAAAGTTATGTACTTAATGTGAAAACATGTTTATCATTTAAAAATTATGAGACTAAATATTATACATTATAATTTTTCCTATACCACTAATAATCTAAGCATGACACTAAAACCATCAATTGCAAGTTTTTAGCTTCTAATAAAATTTCTTCTCCTTATATGCTAGGCATAGTTCATATGCCACATTTTGGATTTTTTCTGTTGATTGAGAGTCATCATTTTTAAAATCATCAAGGTTGTTCTTTAATTTTTCCACTTTCTTTTTTTCAAGGACGATATTATTCTTCCTCCATCTAGATATTTTTCGCTTACAATTTGCAATCTTATTTGATATCATATTTCCTCTCAAATTAGAATATCTATTCCAGCCTAATTCAATAATTTTATCGAATTCCGATTTACTAATCCATCTTTGATCAAAATTAAATCATGTCTTCATATTTAAATTGTTTGCTTCCAAAGAAGCCAATATAGGTATATAATTTGAACCGATCATTTTGTGGTATTCGATTTTTGTATATGGAAAAATTGATTGCCACTCCTCATTATCTGGGTAAAACAATACCAAACCACCATTTATCTCTCTCGGTTTCACAGTTTTTTTTTCAACGGCAATAGATTAATAAAACTTTGAAAGAGTTTGATTACAACAATAAACCATTAGCTACCTCTCTAATATGACGAGCGAGAACATCAGCTTTATAATTTAAGGATCAAGAGATAACATAAATGGAAATAAAGTAGAATAGAGAACTTAAGCCTAGAAAAATCCTTCAAGTATGGTAAGAAAGTAGGCTACTCCTCCGGTTGGTGTAAAATCTCAGCACTGTCTCGTAATATGTCAAAAACTCCACTTCTGTCATTTGTAAAGTTAGCATAGACTCCATTGCCTAGTGGATAGCTTCAAATTCGGTATGAAGGGCAGAAAGGCTATGTTGAATACCTCGAGCTCCCATGCATTCTCCTTCTATTGCATTTGGAAAACATATTCATCCCAAACCAGGTTTGAGATCAGTTCTTTTCCAGGATCCGTCCACAAAGCACTTGAAGCCTATGAATCTTGTATTCGTTCTAGAGGGGACCACCTCTTTGACCATTTTGGTAGAGTACTAGTCGTTACTAGAGTCTTTGATATCGTTAATTCGCTTCTAGCAGAAGACCATTCTTTATAGTCAGCTTCTGCTTAGAGAATAAAAGTTTGTGGATCAGTATTCGTATTAAAAAGCAAGGGTCGTTTCTAGCTTTCCAGATATGCCAAATAATCCAGAGAAAAACTGTGACATCAATTTGGTTTAGAATGCTCCAAAAAAGGTACTCTAGGTTATATTAGATGGATTCTCCTGGAAATACATCAACCGCCAATGGTATATATGATGATAGGACCCAAGTTTGAATGGCCGGTGGCCATTCGAAAAGAACATGATTAATAGTTTCTGATTCTGGCCCACAACAAGAACATCTAACATCGCAGTGAATTCCACGGTGATAGAGATTTTGTCTCACTGCAATGTAACCAGATAAAGTTTACCATATGAAATGTTTAATTTTATTTGGACTATTCAATTTCCAAATTAACCGGCCATTCGAAAAGAACATGATTAATAGTTTCCGATTCTGGCCCACAACAAGAACATCTAACATCACAGTGAATTCCACGATGATAGAGATTTTGTCTCACTACAGTGTAACCAGATAAAGTTTACCATATGAAATGTTTAATTTTATTTGGACTATTCAATTTCCAAATTTTGGCCTGTACGACTATAAAATTCGGACCACCTTGGCCCACTTCTAGTACTGAATTAGATTCTTCAGATTGATATCCCGAGTTAACTATGTACCTATTAGTTTTAGTAAAATATCAACCCCAATAATGAGATCATGGACTCCTAGACAATTATAATATTACTTATACCAAAATGATGAATAATGTTTAGAAGAAGATTTTTTTTGTTTCATAAAGAAATAAAAAGTCAAAATTATATTGATTTTCATTATTTTTCAAATAATTCGTAGTAATAAGGAAAAAAACATAAAAGTTGGAATTAAAAGTCGTCACCATGCATCCTTCAGTTGCATTCATCTTCTTGGAAAAGACGTTATGTTATTCTCCTGTACTCTTCGCTACCGTTTTTTTGGGACCAGCATGTGCCTCTTTCCTGTTTTTTTTTTTTGGTCTAAACATTTGGGGGTAATGGCAAATATAACCTAAAATTTCAAATCAAATGCAAAAACTAACCTCTTTTGAATTTTATTGCAAAAGTAACCCATCAGGATAGTGAATTTATTATTTTACCCTCCATGACTAAACAAAAAAAACAGATGCGCAATTACATACATACCCTCTGGGTAAAAAGTAGACTTCTCTTGAAGTCTACTTGGAATACAGACTTCAAGAGAAGTCTACTATAGTAGTAGACTTCAACAGAATTCTGTATTCCAAGTAGACTTCTCTTGAAGTCTACTCCTTAATTATTTTATGATTAAAGTTTTTAAAAATAAATAAT
>OVBA01003558.1:0-27480 GCA_900406435.1 Lepidium aucheri | reverse complement strand
CGCGAGTAGATCCGTTTGGATCTCGAGGATAGGGCGATCGGAGGTGAATCCATTGATTCCCTCGCTGTTCCAGCCATGATCTTAACTTCGATCTCANCCTCGCTGTTCCAGCCATGATCTTAACTTCGATCTCATCTAACTAGGCCAAGCTTAATGCTGATCTCTCCCTGATCAAGAGAGATCTGATTTGCGCTGTGACCTTAGGCTAGCGCCGATGGCAGCGGAGACCAAGTGCCTTGTTAGTGATGGCTTGATCCGCCGAAGAGAGATCTAGCATGTGGGTCGGTTGTTAGACGAGTTGGGCTTAGCTTAATGCTTCTGGTTTGGCCTGATCATGGCGAGAGCCGTAATGGATCAGCCGATCCGAATAGGGGTCTTCACCGCGACAGCGGGTCGATCTAATCTAGTCCCGGTCTAGAGATCGCTCAAAAGAGTCCAGCAAGTTGGGATCGTCGAGTTTATCGCCGATCAACCTCCCTATCCTCTAGATCCTTGCCTTTAATTTAATTTTCATCTTATTGCAATTGTTGTGCTCTGTTTTTATGCTATTTCTCTGTTTGAGTCATTTCCATTCTGTTTTATTTTTGTCATTTTGTGTATTTTGTCCTATTCTCTAGTTTTCAATCTCATCAAAATATCATGATCTATTATTGTGACAGAATGGTAGGTTACTTGGATTAGGATCTAGTATTAGATAGGTTGTTTATAAGCATCTCTGAGTAGTTGGTTCGACAATTCCCATCTACTTACCACTATGCTCAATTGATTTGATAGAAGAATCGTAAAAACTCTTTTGTCACCATCACATCATCCCACCAACAATGAAGATGAAGACCTCCGTTCAATACTCATAAGTAAAAAGTTAACACACAATCAGATTTTGTGTGACAAGTGTGGTGTGTGGTACTCACCCCATAAGGTTACAAATAAAATACTTTCTACCAACATTTGGACCTTCTGTTTCAAATTTAGCCTCCATGGTTCCGCTACACCAACATTTGGTTGAAATACCACGGCGAGGTTACGGGAAAATGTCACTGAAAGAGCTATGCTTTTGCTACTCTCACTTTCACTGTTGTTGGAGCCTTAGTCATAACCTGGTAGGTGTCGAGGCATTCTGATTTTAAGGGATGTGAAGAGAAAAGTTGAAAGAGATGTGAAGAGAAAAGTTGAAAGAGATATGCAGAGAAAAGTTGAAAGAGATATGAAGAGAAAAGTTGAAAGAGATGTGAATAGAAAGTTGAAGTTAAAGGGATGCTTGAGGATTCTGATTTAAGAGGTTAAAGAGATTTAAAAGGATTCGATTTCTGAAACTTTTGAAATTTTTATGAAATTTTTTGAAATCCTAATGGAGAAATTCAAAACATCGTAATGAAGACACCGAAATTTGATGGAAATATTCAAATTTTAATTTTTTTGGAGGGGCATTTCAAATAATTGGAGGGAAATTTCAAAATTTTTGAGCAATGCTTAAAAATTTGACTTTGTACGGTTGTACCAGTTTTCATGTTGTCTCCCTAATGTTCATAAGATTATTAGCTAATTCTTGGTTTTTTACGCAAATGAATATAATATGAAAGCATGTTATGAAATTGCATTACATTTATGATGATCGGAATAACTTATACTATGAAATCAACGTAGCAATTATGAAACTAAAACACATCTATTACAATAACTTTTAATTACTTGACATGTAAGAGATTGTTTGACACTAAACATATAACAATGCATGAATCGATTGATTTAACATTAGCATGAACCGATTGATTATTCTCATTATATCAAGTGATCATATGATGCTTCTACATCTTGAGAATAATGTTGATATTATTCTCATTATATCTAGTGATAATATGATGCTTCTACATCTTGAGAATAATGTTGATTTTATTCTTATTATATCAAGTAATCATATGATGCTTCTATATGCTAAATTTAGCATGAGTCGATTAATTTAAACATATAACCGAAGAAATTTTAAACAATTCAACAATACCATAATTAAGTGAACAAACTTAACAATAAATCAATTGAACAATTATTCTAAACCAAACAAATATTCTAAACCAAACAAATTTTAAACAATTAAACAATTTTGACTGTCAACATATTTAATAATAAATCGGATCCCAATAAATCTTACCTATGGTCCACCAAAAAAAGTACACACATGACTTTCTCTCCAACCCCATTGATCCGCACTATCTCTGTCGTGACTAAATAACAAGGATATGGATAAAAGATCCATGGATAAAGTGCATAAATTGATTAATGGGCCAATAAAAGGTAAATTTGAAACCAATATTTGGACGTTCCGTTTCAATAGTAATAAGCCTTAATACAAATATTATTGACATACCACAAGTTATTCAACATCTCAATACATGTAATATTTATTGTAATGAAAACACTTTCAAATGAAGGGAAAATTCTTTAACTTGTGCTACTGTTGAAACACTCTTCCAAGTTTAGTCCTGGTGTAGTCTTATTACTTGTTCTTTGACGTCTTTCACCAACCAAAGAAAAACAATTTTCTTGAAGTCGTCCTTTCCTTTTAGTATATTGTGGAGGCAAGACATCCATTACAACAATATGGTTCGTGATCCCAAACCATTGAGATATATCTGGGACTGGATATATAATACGGGAATAAGCCAATGCCCAAACATCATTAGATAATATTTTGAGCAAAACTTATGTAGATGTTTATCTTCTCTCCGATTAGGATTCTTCATGTATATGCCTAGAGCAGCTATTGCATGCACACAAGGATACTTCTCGTAGTCAAAATGCTCGCAAGCACAAGTTTTATTCTCCTAAGTTACCAAATAATACTTCCCATCTAGTCCAAGAACTTTGTACTCACCCATGAATATGTTTTGCTCTTGCACGCCTAAGTGTGTCGCCTCTTGGCACATGCGATGCAATGTATTCTCCACAAATGGAACCAATTTCTGTGAGCTATGTTGATGTGAACTCAAAATACGATTCATATCAATGGGTCATCTCGAATTGTTCAATCCAAATCAAGACCAAATTTCCAAGAAGCTTATAGAAGAAATGCAGATTATAGAATTAAGAAAGTGTCTACATACAAAGAACCAATCACCATTAATATTGATATCGAAAAATATGTCAACATTAAATAGTGATACCAAAAAATATGTCAATATTAAGTTTTATGATTTTTGTAATTAATTTGATTTATTTGGTATTTATGTATTTATTTTGTTTGGCCACCAAGTTTTGTAACTCTATAAAAGAGTCTTCATTTTCGCTGTAAAGATATAAAATTTTTGGAAAATACGAGAGATTTCTCTAGTTGAAGCTTTAAGCTTTGTTTGCTTGCTTATTTTAGTATGTGGAATCATTCTAAAATACAAGTTTGAATCTATGTCTTTGTATGGAATCACTTAGGCTTAGGTTTGTGATCTTATCCCAAGGGCTTTCACACCTTTGAGTGGCGATCTTCGATCCATCCATCATCTATTTTCCATCCGCTGATTGTTTAGAGAGTGACTTGATTCCAGCTAATCAATCCCATCAATCCACCAACTATCATCTATTGTTCTTGAGGAGAGTGACTTGAGTCCAGCCTCTTGAATCCATCACCTTCCTTGTGAGATCGATCCCTTGATCTTACATCATATGTACTACAACACAATCATTACGATGTTTGTTGAACCACTCTCCCATTTTCTCATGGCTAGTAAAGAGTATTTCCTTGCCTCCTTGAATACATTATTCAATAATTCTGCACTATTTGTCGTTGCTATGTTGTACCTCTTTTCAGGAAAGTAACATCGAGCCCATTTGTCCACTTCTACACTTTCATCCAAATAATCAGCCACTTTAGGATATCTGTTTCTAAATTCCGCATACGGCTTCTCAAATTAAGCTTTCGTATAAATCTGACCCAACTCCCTGAATCTATTAGCAACACTTTTTTTGTGGATGTCCAAAGTCTTTGTTCTCACATTCTAAGATAAGTGAAATAGACAATACCCATGATTCAAACTCGGGTACTCTTCAGCAATTGCTTTTATAAGGCTAGGATTTCTATCACTAATAAACACCAATTCCGAATCATCTGGCATGACACTTTTCAGCATAGTGAAAACCAAGTCCAACTTGCATCTTTCTCACCATCAACCATAGAAAACGCAATCGGGTAATGGTGATGCTTTTGATCATGTGCAGTGGCGAATATAAGAACACCACCACAAATCACTTTCCAGTTTTAAGAAATGTTGCATCCACACAAATCACTTTCCTCATGCCATTAAAACCCTTAATACAAGCTCCCAACACGATGAATAAATACTTGAACTGCTTTTCTTCGTCCAAGATTCATCTTATTCAAGACAAAAAAATAGGCTGGCAACCTCCTATAGCTTTCCTCATGATTTCTGCGCACTGCCCACACAGCTTTATGTTTCCCTTTCAATGCAGTTCTATACAACATCTTCACTCCGACCCTGCATTGCACAACATCTACAATAGATTTATTGGGTGGAGTTTCTAACTGACTAGTATAATCATCTTTAAGAATTTCAGCTACTAAGTCTGAGGTTCTCCTTCTTTTAACATTTGGTGTACTCGCCGATACCCGAGAACAAAAATGCATCTTACGGTGCACTTTTGGTCGTGATACACGTAAGTACCACTTACACCCTCGTTGACGACATCTTACAACATATCTCCACATATCTGAGTTCAATACATCGTAGTCATAACATAATCAATGAGATGCCATAAAGACCAAATCCTTCACTTGCTTTTTGGATATGAATTCTTGGTTTACTTCTAGACCCGTACCATCATCTCATTCCTCAAAAACTGAGATCCTTCTACTCCTTCTTCTTCTCTATCACAAGGTTCAATACGGTCATTAGGTCCATATCCATCATTCTCCACATCCGCGTTAGATAAAACCAAATTTTCATTTATATTTTCACCAACATCATCATTTCCCAAAGGATCATCCTCGTGTTCTTCTTTTTCGTATACAGTAATGACATTGTTATCTCTACCATCATAGTTCATACCAAATGAACCTTCTACCTCTCCTCTTATATTTTCTTCACAGCACTTCTCTATTTCAACATGCAAAATACTTCTTAAGTGACCAATAGTCATGCTACATAGATAACTTTCCACATCTTCATCCTCAAAGTTATATGATTTTATTAACTTCCACAACCAACGGGATATAACTCATTTTAATATTACCACTATTACCAACACCAAGCTTCTTGCTTATCCTTTCCTCTAAAACCGAGTACATTATATCCACAATAGCCAATGTCTTGAACATTATAGCATAAAAAATAGCATCCTTTGCATCCCATCGATACCCATCTTCGGTTTCAACATAACACCCTCCAGTATCTAAATGAACGACTGTTGTAATCACTGTATCTGCCAAAAAACCATAATAGAAACAACAACATTACAAAATAGCGGAAGACAATATATGTCTTTTACAAGCGGAAAGACATCATCTGTTTTGTGTTATTTTAACTAGTTTGTATAATTGTATAGATTAATCTTTTAACCTCTTTCAATATCTTCACGCAGATCATGTTTTGATGCTTCATACTTGCTCGACTCTTCAGTCAATATGCATACAAAGAAAGATATCAAAAAAATGGAGATAAAAACGAACAAAAAATGAGCTGTTTATCACGTATACGAAGCTAAAAACGTAAATATATGAGGTCTCACTATTTTATCACGTCACCAGAATCAACATCACCGTCGGTCGAAAACTGAAAAAAAACTGAAGTCGGAGAGAAAATAGATTTATGAAAGAAGCACTCATACTTATTCTCTTTTTTTATCCCCCTTGTACGAGAATAATAGGAGATGAGGAAGCATAATTATGAAACCCTAACCATATTTGTTGGTGGAGACAATAAATTAGTTTGGTTTGATCCTCGTATGATCCCACCAACCTACACCAACTATCCATTATTTCTTTTAATAAATTTTTATTCTTTTGTCTTTTTAAAATTGAATTAGGTCCCACCACAGAGGGTAACATGAGAATTAAAAAAGAGAAGAAGAATACAAGAGTATTTGTGTCACTTAAAGAGTACCTAAGTCAATCACCTTTCAAATAAGACTATTATACTCATTGATTCGATCTTCAACTGTGTGTTTAATGAATTTTTGAAATAGAAATATTGTTTTTCTTTGTCATTTTTTTTTCTTTTCAATTTTACTCGAGGTCGACGAGCTATTTCCACCCTGAAATTGGTCCACCTATTTTTCAAACGTCTATTTAATTGTACTTCAAAGTTATATTAAAAAGTCTAATTGCACATAAAATATATTAATCACATTCTGAACAAACCTAAATTATACATAATCAGTCTAATTATACAAATCACGGGTTGATTGTTAGCCAATTTTTGGATTACAATATTAACCTAATACTTAACCAATTTTAAACCAATTTAAGACCTAAATAACACCCATTCATGATCCGATTAGTTAGATACAAAATTGAAATCGAAAAATTTTTATTTTAAGAGAAATCGATCGTCCATGAGTGAAGTAAGGAACAGAGTTTGACTTCGAAGGAGAACAATTTGTGGTTAAGGGTTTGCAAGAAACAGTGGGGAAAATCGAGGGATTGATAGAGTGATCGCCATCTCCCTGCTCATTATTCTTTGCTCTTCTTTCGGGAAAGAGGTGATTGAGATCGTTGTTGTTCTTGTGAAGAAGAAATGTTTGGAATTTGTGGTTAATAATTGAGATGGTTGAAGGTTGGAGTCAAGATCAAGGTTTCAGAACGTTCAAGTGATGAAAGCTTCACGTCGACTTAGAGGTTTTCAAGTCATGAGTTATCAGTTCAGGGATTAATCTCGGTTAAGGATTCAATCAATACGGATCCGGTTTAAATCAAGTTGTAGCTAAGGGTTCGAGATTGGACCGGTTTGAGGCTGCATATCCAATCATGTACAGATACGTCACTCATCTCTTCTGCTCAAGTGAAGACGTTGCAAAGGAAGAGTAAAAGAGCTAAGCTTCTTCTTCATCTTATCTTTTCTCATTCTATTGGGTAGTTAGGAGTTTGTTTCAGGGAGTAGATTCTAGAACCAAGTATATAATGGTTATGGAATTGGGTGATTCATAACTTGTAATAGAAAACAGGTAAAGAGTGAGAGAGAGATTTGGAGAGAAGAGAGAGTTTGAGAGGGATTTATTCTTAAGGTTGAAGCTCTTGTATACAGCTCGAAAGAGCACAAATTCTGATCATGATAGTGGATTCCGGAGCTAAGCTCCGGCGAGATCTAGGGTTTAACATCAAAACCTAAACTCGTTAAATTCTCGCGTGTTTTCTATTCTTTCTTAAAGTTCTTTATCAAACTCTTAATTGGAGAATCTATGCTTTAGATTCAACAAATTGGTAATGGAAGCCAAGGTTAAGAAAACAAAGCGTTTCATCGGAAGATTTCTGGTTGAATAGACGTTATCAGATAACCAAGATGAGTTTGACGAAATTAAAGAGCATGATTGCCATCTTCGATGGAACTGGAGACTATGGATTGTGGAAAAACGAATGATCGCAAGTTTAATAGTTCAAGGATTAAAGAGCGTTCTTAAGCCATACAGTCCAATGGTGTTAACAAAAGAAAAAGAAAAGAAATCGGAAATGAAACAGAATAAAATCGAAGAAGAAGAAGCGAGAGCAGACAAGAATGAACAAGCGTTGAATCTTATCTTTCTCGCGGTGGATGATAAGATTCTGAGAAAGATCGAGAACTGTGAGACAGCAGCAAGCACTTTGGAAACTCTCGATAAGTTTTTTCTTCCTACTACTCTTCCTCATAGGATTTTTTTTCTCAATTAGAGGTTTAGGCTTTTCAAATGCAAGAAACTAAGACTATTGAACAGGATGTTGATGATTTCTTGAAGCTTTTAGGAGATATGAAATATTTACAGATTGAAATAGAAGAAGAAACTCAAGCTGTTCTTCTGTTAAAATCTCATCCTGAAGTATACGATCATCTAAGAGAGACTCTCACCTACAATAAAGATAAATTGAAGGTAGATGATGTAGTAAGTGCGGCCAAATCCAAAGAAGCCAAGCTCAAGAAATAAGGTTACAGACCAAGTTCGAACAAAGGAAATCCTAAAGGACTTTATGTTCGAGGAAGATCTGAATCAAACGGACCAAGCTCCTCAAAAGGCAGAAGCAAGTCACAATTAAAGTCTAGAGATAGGAAGAAAGGAACCTGCTGGATATGTTGTAAAGACGGTCATTACAAGAAGCAATGCTACAAATGGCTAGAGAGGAACAAAGACAAAGGACATCATCAAGAAGGTGAATCAGCGTTAGCCAAAGATGATGCTAAAGACCTAGTGGGATTAGTAGTATCAGAAGTCAATATGTCTCAAGGAGACATAGATCAAAAAGAATGGATTCTTGACACATGATACTCTTTTCATATGACACCAAAGAAGGAATTATTCATTGATCTCAAATATGTTGCAGCAGTAAAGTCAGAATGGCAAAGCAAACTTATTGCGAGGTAAAAGGTATTGGTTCAATAAGGTTTACTAACCTTGATAGAACTACTTTTGTTTTGCATGATGTAAGGTATATGCCAGAAATATCCAGGAACCTGATATCTTTAGGCACATTGGAAGAAAAAAGTTGTAAGTTCAAAGGTTGAAATGGTATGCTGAAAGTTATAAAGGGATGTATAGTGATCATGAAAGAAAAGAGAAGAGACACATTATACATACTTCTGGGAAATGCAAAAATTGCAGAAGCTTGCACTATCACTGTAAATAAAACAGATTCTAAAGCTGATAACACTCATTCGTGGCATAGCAGATTAGGTTACCTAAGCGTAAAGGGACTTCAAATTCTACACAAGAAAGGATGTTTTAAGCAAGATAAAATATCGGAGATAAAGTTATGTGAGGATTGTGTTTTTGGTAAAACACACAGATCCAGTTTTCAAACAGCAATGCATGTCACAAAAGAAAAGCTTGACTACGATCACTCTGATCTCTGGGGCTCACCAAATGTTCCAGAAAGCTTGGGGAAGTGTCAATACTTTGTATCCTTTACAGATGATTTTACTAGAAAAGTTTTGATTGAATTCCTTAAATTCAAAGATGAAGCTTTTACTAGCTTTGTAGAATGGAAGAAAATGGTGGAAGTTTAATCAGAAAGGAAGGTAAAACGGTTGAGAATTGACAATGGTCTTGAGTTTTGTAATTCTTTGTTTGACAGGTTCTGTAAAGATGAAGGGATAGTAAGGCACAAGACTTGTACCTATACCCCTCAACAGAATGGAGTTGCTGAGAGACTTAACGGGACAATCATGGAGAAAGTTTGTGCAATGTTAACTAAAAGTGGTCTCACAAAGAACTTCTGGGCAGAAGCAGCTTCAACAGCAGTATATGTCATCAACAGATCGCCATCATCAGCCATAAAATTTGAGATTCCAGAGGAAAGGTGGAGCTCTACAATGCCATCTTTAAAAGGATTAAAAAAGATTTGGATGTCTCGCATATGTACACTCATCAGAAAGAAAGCTAGAACCAAGACCAAAGAAGGGGATTTTCATGGATTATCAAGAAGGAGTGAAAGGCTTCAGGATGTGGTTACTAGAAGATAAGAAATGCATAATCAGTAGGAACGTGGTATTCGGAGAAGATGTAACCTATAAGGACCTGAAGAAGACTAAGGTAAATGAAAATTTAATCTCTTTTAATACTAACAAATTCTTGAAAGTCAATGATATAAGACAAATAGAAGACACTCAAACAGAATCAGAACACAAACAACCAGAAGGTGGAGTTGAAGGGCGAACTATAAGTAACATAGATGATTTAAGAGACTATAATCTAGCCAGATACATAACAAGAAGAAACATAACTCCACCAACACATTTTCAAGACTACGACTGCAATACAAATGGAGAGGAATCAGATGAAGAAGATAGGGAAGCAAATCTTCTTCTAGTTTATGTGTGTTTCCTTGCAGAAGATGCTGGAAAGTCAGAACCAACTACATATCATGATGCAATGAAGGATGAGGACAGTAAATTCTGGAAAGGTGCAACAGATGAAGAATATAATTCACTTCAAAAGAATGGAACTTGGGTTCTTATTGATAGACCAAAGAATAAGAAGATAATAGGGTGCAAGTGGATATTTAAGAGAAAGCCAGGCATCATTGGAGTAGAAAGACTAAGGTTTAAAGGGAGACTAGTGGCAAAGGGCTACTCCTAAACAGAAGGAGTAGATTATCAAGAAATGTTTGCCCCTGTGGTAAAACATGTTACTATAAGGTTTATCCTTGCTATTGTTAATAACTTTGATTTTGAATTGCAACAATTAGATGTCAAAACGGCGTTCGTTCACGGAAACCTTGAAGAGAAGATTTTCATGGAACAACCAGAGGGATAGATGGACAAAAATAATCTAGATAAGGTGTGTCTTCTCAAGAAGTCACTTTACGGTCTAAAACAGTCTCCAAGGCAATGGAACAAGAGGTTTGATGAATTTTTGATTAAAATCAGATATATAAGAAGTGAATATGATTATTGTGTCTATGTTAAGAATTTGGGACACAATGTCTATGTTTACTTGCTTTTATATGTTGATGAGATTCTAATTTCCTCGAGCAATAAGGTTGAGATCCAGAAATTAAAATCTATACTCAGTTCTGAGTTTGAGATGAACGACCTTGGAGATGGAAGAAAAATTCTTGGTATGGAGATTTTTCGTGATAGAAATGTAAGTACTCTTAAGGTGTCTCAGGAGAATTATCTAAGGAAGGTTCTAAGCAATTTCAAAATGGATCAAGCAAAATCAGTTCTACGCCAATGGGTGCTCACTTCACGTTAAAGTCTGTAACAGATCAAGAAGCCAAAGCTCAGAGTGACATCATGAGAAGTATCCCATATCAAAATGCAGTCGGTAGCATAATATATGCAATGGTAGGGACAAGACCAGACCTTGCATACTCTGTAGGACTCATTAGCAGATTCATGACAAGCCTCTAAAGGATAACTGGCAAGCAGTGAAATGGGTTCTGAGATACATTAAAGGATCTACAGAGATTGGACTATGTTTTAAGAAGAATAAAGACTTTGTCATCAAAGATTACTGTGATCTGACTTCGCAGCAGATTGAGACAACACAAGATCGATCTCTGGAATGGTGTGTATAGCAGGAGGAAATGCCATTAGTTGGAAGTCAAATCTTCAGAAGATTGTGACATTATCAACAACAGAAGCCGAGTATATTTCGTTGATAGAAGCAGCAAAGGAAGCAGTTTGGTTAAGAGGTTTTGCAAAGAAGTTAGGTTTTCCTCAAGGAGCAATAGAATTCAACTGTGATTCTCAAAGCGCCATTGATCTGTCAAAGAATGCAGTTCATCACGAGCGGACAAAACATGTAGCAGTAAAGTTTCATCACATCAGAAGTCTTATAACTGAAGGAATAGTTCAAGTGTCAAAGATTCCAACAGCTTATAATCCAGCTGACATTTTTACATAGGTTCCGCCTTTTACAAGGTAAGTGAAGCACTTCAAATGCTTCATGTTACATATGAAGACAGAGGTTTAAAGGTGCTCAGTACTAAGCACTGGTGCTCAGTGAAGATCACATGATCCACCAAGTAAAAGATTGATCGTGACTAAGGTAGAGAATTGAAGGTTGTAATCAAGATCAAGGTTTCAGAACGTTCAAGTGTTGAAAGCTTAACATCAACTTATAGGTTTTCAAGTCATGAGTTAATTTGGTCCAAGGATTAATCTCGGTTAAGGAGTCAATCAATATGGATCCGGTTTAAATCAAGTTGTAGCTAAGAGTTCGAGATTGAACCGGTTTGAGGCTGCAGATCCAGTCATGTACAGACACGTCACTCATCTCTTCTGCTCAAGTGAAGACGTTGCAGAGGAAGAGTAAAAGAGCTAAGCTTCTTCTTCATCTTATCTTTTCTCATTATGTTGGGTAGTTAGGAGTTTCTTTCAGGGAGTAGATTCTATAACCAAGTATATAATGGTTCTGGAATTGGGTGATTCATAACTTATAACAGAAAACGGGTAAAGAGTGAGAGAGAGTTTTGGAGAGAAGAGAGAGTTTGAGAGGGGTTTATTCTTAAGCTTGAAGCTCTTGTATTCAGCTCGGAAGAGCACATATTCTGATCATGATAGTTGATTCCGGAGCAAAGCTTCGGTGAGATGTAGGGTTTCACATCGAAACCTAAACTTGTTAAATTCTCGTGTGTTTTCTATTCTTTCTTCAAGTTCTTTATCAAACTCTTAATTGGAGAATCTAGGCTTTAGATTTAACAATGGTGATGTTACTGTGTCAACAAGAATGAGAAGATAACACTCGGTGAAATGGAGCTAAGAGTTTCTCCAAGCGATGCAAGTAATTCACAAAATAAAACAAGTTTATTGTGGTTATGATAGAGAATTTTCTAAGTCTGAAGATTGTTTATGTTCCTTGTTTCTGCCGTCGTTCTATTACGAAGGGAAAGCAATTATGCATAATAAAGAGTTTGATAATCTTAAAGAAGAGTTGATGTGGGAAGGAAGCAGTGTTGTGATGTTAAGTAATAACACTATGATTTGTAGTTTTGTTGTTATCCTTTCGCCTAAAGTTTTGGGTTCTGATCAAATTTTTAAGTACTGCATGTTCTGATGAACAAAGATTCTTTGAACCTTCCATGGCTTATGTATCTGGAAACCCAATTTTGATGAAGAATTTGAAAAGCTCAAAATGAAACTCAAGGTTTCCGAATCTCTTTATACTTACAAAATACTCTTGCTTAGTTTCTTTCACCTTGTTACATGTGTAAATTGAACTTTTATTATGATTGTTTCTGTAGATGGACGGAAGTGAAATTGTGTGAAGGTCCAAGATTCAGATGCCACGATTCCGGCTTCGTCTGCTCCGTCACTCATGGACGATCAATTTCTCTCAAAAGAGGACTTTTTGCCCATTAAAGCTACTACCGATCAATCAGGTTTTGCCTCTTTATAGTTTTGATTTTGTTCTTGAATCTAATCCGGTCATAAATGGGTGTTATTCGGATCTTAAATTGGTTTAAAATCGGTTAAGCATTAGGTTAAAAGCGTAATCCAAAAGTTGGCTAACAAAAAACCCGTAATTTATTACAATTAGACTGATTAAGTATAATTTATGTTCAGTTAGATTGTGGTTAATATACTTTAAGTGCAATTAGACTTTTTAGTATAACTTTGCGTGTAATTAACCAGACGTCTGAAAAATAGGTGGACCAGTTGTTATATCCAAACTTCAGGATGGATTAGGTCGTCGACCCTTTTACTCTATTACTAAAGTATTGGGTTCAAAGAGTGAATACATTGTTCACACAAACATGATTCATAGATAACCCTGTAACATTATTGTATAGGTAATATGCCTTGTAATTAAGGCATGTGGAATCAAAATCAAAGAGTATGCTCTAAAAAATCAAAACCTAACCGAATTTTTTCTGTTGTGCCGATTTTTACATGAACTTCATGGTCTGGCTAAAATCTTAGTTTTGTGCTTAAAAATTTAAATTTTATACATTAACTGTCTAATTTTGGCCAAAACCTACATTGACTGTTAAAATAAAATAAAAATAAATTAAATTAAATTAAATTAAGATAAATTCAAACAAAACAAAACAAAACAAAATAATTAAAATAAAATCAAACAAAATCAAATCAAATCAAACAAAATTAAACCAAATAAAATAAAATTAAATACAAAATTAAATTCAACTCAATTAAAATAAATTTAGATTTAATTAAAATAAAGTGAATTTAAATTTAAATCTGATTCATAAAAACTAATCTCATTTCTTTTCTCCATCAAATTCAAACCATTAACCATTGGCGAAGCAATTTTGATTGTATTACCTTCACACATATATCCAGAAACAACAATTAATGTGGTTGCTAATACTTTAGCTAAACGCGTTCTCACACTTCGAGGGAGCAATTGGAAGATTACCTTTAGTAGGCAAAAACTCGCGTTATGCTGCGGTGCTGTTTTACCAATTAATTTAAATCACAATTTTAAAACACGAACCTAACAAAAATTAGATTTGTACAAGATTTGTGAAATAGATGTTATATAACTCTTAATTGGTTTGATATTTTATGATTGGGCTGATATAAATTATTAATTTTTATGTATTCATTCTCATAATATATCGCAAATTACAACGGTAGATTTGTTGTGTAGGAGTTTGTTTTGTTTTACTCACTTTGATTCCATTTTATTTGGTGCAATTAAATGTTTTGGAAATAAATTTATATGAAAAATGTTAAGGATATTATTTTTGACACAACCATAGATTTGTTGTATAGGAGTTTGTTTTGTGTTACGAGGATAAACGCTTTATCTTCTACATCTACACTTTGACATTTCTACCAAAAGAACCAGAATAGATTTCTGCAGTTTCATAGCTGAAATATAGACTTACCTGGAAATGCCTAAACGCATGAAGTAATGATGACATCAAGACATGAAGGAGAAAAATATAAAATCACAAAACTAAAACATGAATTATCATTACCTGGACATTATCTCTGCTATGTTTATCTATTTCGAGGCTATGTCACTTTATCCCATGAGACTTCAAAATATCATCACGTGGCCATATGTATTTGTCATTTCGTCCACAATTATACCTTCTTTAGAAGCTGAAAACCCTCTAGAATTGTTATTTGATAGAGCTACCCGTCCAACAGATCTTTGATGCTTGGCGATTAAACTAAACCTATCAATAGTTAGTGACTCCTGAATTGTGAATCAAGAAAAATATGTAATGAGTATTACCACTAACCAATCATCAAACATATCGAATTGTTCTGATTAGTGTAAACTATATCACTAATTATATTTACACTCAAATAGAGGGAACACTGACTACTCATACACCCTAAATGGCTAAATTTCAAGCTATATTTAAATCTATGAATTTTGAAGTTAAACGCAATAAGATTTTAAATTCTTCATTACCTCGGTGCAATAGCTCTTTGAACTCTTCCTTTATCATCGACCTGATTCTGCATGTTATTCTCCCTAAAATGCTCAGACATGTTAATGTCCCATCAAATTGACCACCACACACGACATGAACACCATAAAAGGATTACTGGATCTCACCGAGCTCATAACATCACGAAATTGCGTATTTCCATCTGTTACTAATCTTTCCCTTTCATGAAAGTTTGAACAAAAACGACATTATTTTATGAGGTTACTTTTTGTTGTGACTCTTAAAGTAGCTCAGTGATCTTGCCAAGTGAACGAGATGAATAAATTGATTAAGAGAACAACAAACTTGTATTGATGAGGAATGAAACAAAAAGAAGATGAAACATTTCAGGAAGAAGCTGAGGCATCCATGATTCTAATCGCTGACTTCTCGATCCTTCTGCAAGAAGGTTGAACGATTTGGGTTTCTGAAGATGAAAGGGAGCCGTTGATGATGATTTCAGTAGCCTCTTTAGTCTAGTTTAATACATGGTGACTTGTACTGATTGTCTAATTTCATTGGTTACTAATTATTGAAAGTCTAATTTCATTGGTTACATATCACTGAGGTGTCATCACCAAAAAGCTCCAAATCGCCACGTGTCGATCCCTGGAGAGACATAGTCTTGTTTTATATATATAATTTCTTACAAACTCATGTAACAAATGATTATGCTAATTAATGAAAAGATTTACGCGAAAAGAAAGGTTAAACCTTTCTTTTCTAGAAAGAGACTCTAACCTTCATAATTTACATTTAAAATTAGATCCACTGAATTATGATTGTAATCAGGTTGTAATCAGGCTAGAATTGATCGAATTAGTGGATTAAACCCGACTACAATCATAATCCATCTATTCGAGAAAATCATCAATTCTGCGTTGACTACAACCTGATTATAATCATATATCACCTGATTCGAAAAATCTATTTCAAAAAGTCAACTATGAAGGTTAGAACTTCTTTGTAGAGGGAAAAAAAGATATGATGGAGAAAAGAAATAATTTTTTTCGAATCTGGTGAATCAGATGATTGTAATGAGGTTGTAAATACAATTATAAATAGTAGTAAACAGATTATCAGAAAATCATAAATTTCAAGATTGTATTATATTATTTTATTTTATTTTATTCTAGTTTATTTATTTTATTTTATTTTATTTGTTTCATTTTTTAATCCGCATACACATGTAAACTAAATCGGTCGTACACGTACCGCTTAACGGTCTATTAACGGATATTTAACTGTTGGTTAACAGAGTTAATAGTCAATGTAGGTTTTGACCGAAGTTAGAGAGCTCATGTGTAAAATTTGAATTTTAAGCACAAAACTAAGATTTTAGCTGGACCATGAAGTTCATGTAGGAATCGACAAGACAGAAAAAGTTTAGCTAGGTTTGGCCTTTTTCCCCAGAACTAACTTCTAAGTTTTGAAAAGTCTTCGAACTAAGGGAGAAAGGCTGGCTAATCGAGAGGTCTCCTATTATCTTTATAAGCTCTAAGCAGTCCATTAGGAACTCAACCTTCGAAGTTTAGTGAGATAAGAAACATGTCATAGCTAAATTATTATTTTTTATCAAACAAATAAAAATATTATTAAATAGCTTTTAACAAAAAAAACTCTCTCTCGATTACCATGAGAGAGTTTTCTCTCTCTCGGAAGCTTTAGCCGGCGAATCTCTTCTCCAAAATTTCATCTATCAGAGATGCTATGGTTTTATCGATGGGAGAGTAACATCCCGAGTTGTTGGTCCATCACCGGTAATCAGAGTTAATCTTATATGTATATCTAGTTACGTTTTTTAGATCTTTGTTTTGTTTGCTTTTTGAATCTATGATGTGATTTTGGTTTTCAATAAAGTTCGGATCTTTCAAAATCCGATTTCAATCTGAGTTCATTAGATTCGATTTGGAGTCATGATCCGATGTGTCTGTTTTGGGGTGTATAGTTTTGTTTTCTTATTTCAATCTCCAGTTCTCTGGTCTAGACTCGTGTTCTTGGTAGTCTTCCTTATCATCGGAGGCTGTAAATCTCATCATCCTTATCAGTGGTTTAAGTGTTGAGATTAAAACATCTCAGGTGAATCTCAAAGTTGGATCTCGACGACGTTGGTGTCTCGTAAAGGCAATAACCACCAGTAAAGGAACCTAATAAGATCTAAAACTGAAGCGGTTCCGATGATGGTTATGATGCTGTTAGCCAACAATTATGATGCACATTAGTTTTTCCTAACCAAAAAATTTACCGAAAAATGCATGTCAGCGTTTTCAAAATTTTTTGACACATTGTTGGACACATGTAGTCTATGAAATCAACGACAAACCTAATGTTTATCTTGTATTTAGGCTTTTTGTTTTATCGTTTATGTTAAAGTTGTAGCCCATTAAACATAAATTTGATAAAAAAAATTTCAGATGCAAAAAAAAAGCTTTTAGCATTTTATAATGCTTCCTATACGAAGGTACAAGGGTGTTTTAACTAAAGTTAACCTCCTTTAAATTTTAATGCCATTAAATTTGATCATGAAAAATACTCCATCCCTTTTTAATTTATATGATGTTTTAGCGAAAAAATTTGTTTCTATTTATAAGATGTTTCACAAAATTCTATGCAGAATTTTGCAATTTTACTACCAATATTCGGCAATATTTTATGTGATTGGTCAAATTTATTAAACCAAAAATATACAATAAATATTTATTGATAAAGGTTAAAGTTTCTTAATATTTGTGTTTTTACCTAGAAAGTGTTATATTCTGAAACAGAGGGAGTATATATTTTGAAATATCTTATATATCTTATATATTAAAGTGGAAGACACTTTCATTTTGACCGTGTTATAAATTATATGATAAAATTAACCTAAGGTTTATAACTAGTCTTAAAAATAGGATTAAGATGAGTTTTGTTACAAATTTATATATAAAAATTCAAAATCAATAAAAATTTAATAAAAAGTTTCTCAAAAAAGCTTAAATTTAATAAAAATATATTGGTTACAAATTTGGTTGTTTATTCTGTTCCGGTTCAGGTTAGGATTCGATTTTCTGGACAAAAAGATAGGACACATTATGGTGATTTGCCGGATTAGGTTCATCGAATTCGGTATTTTGTTTATTTAGATTTAAGACTTCAAATATTTTTATTTCTCGAATAGAGTTTTGTTCGATATAGATCGAGTTTAGGTTTTGGGTATTTTTATTTAAAATTTTAAAGTAAATTTAAAATTAATAAAAAAACAGTAATAAGCTAAACTTTGGTTATTGATTTAGTTTGGTTCGGGTTTGGGTTTAATTTTTTTGGTACATAAATTTAGGACCGATTTCGGTATTTTATCGGGTTTGATTTTTTTAATTTGGATCGATTTTGTTTCAGGTTTCAAGTTTCTAAAACAATATCTCGAAAAAATATTCCAAAATATCAACTCAACCTAAATGAACACAATTTCAAAAATACAATCAAAACAAACAAACCATGCGTTACAACACAGGTATAATTCTAGTTGTATGTTAAATAGATAATCATAATAGTTGATATATTTTTACGGTAAAACAAAAAATCCAGATTACTTTTCAGATAAAAATAATGAACTCAGGTTTTGTAAAAGTATTTTTCCTTGTTATAAACAAGAAATGTTTATTAGTTATTGGATATGGACATTTGCAGTTGGAGTTCGACTTTACATTGTCATGTAACCCCATGTATAATAATTGACGAAAACCCCACAAACAAAAATCAACAAAATGATAAAAATAAATCAAAACGTAGGAAAATGTCTTTGGTATATTAAGTTTATTTGTATGTGGCATTTAGTTTAGTGGCAGGTGGTAAGACGCACTTACAAATCCTAGTATTAAATCTTACTGTCTATATTATGTAGGAACTTAACTAATAGGTTGACTAGTTGTGCCCCAATATTAACAAAATTTTTTATTTCTTCCGCCCCTTTTCAACCACAGTTCGATTCCAAAGAATTAAGTAGCCTATGTAATTTTGTTTGAGATTTTGGAGAGATTTGTATAGAGATATTTTGGGAAGCAAGATGTGTATCTTGCAGACCAAGTCATATCAACCATAATAATCCAGTTATGAAGTGAAGCCCAACCGAAAAATATTCTCATAGATCCAATTATGCTAAGGGTTAAGAAGATTTCCATTATTTGGTGTAATCAATATGTCAGTGATGAACACTATATATGTGTACATTATATTCGTGTATCCAAACCAACTCAATAATACAATTATATTTTATAATTTAATATGGTATCAGAGCCACCTTTTTTTCTCGTTTCTTTGTTTTCTCAAAAAAAAAAATGGAAGAAGATGACGTTGAAGAGTCCGATGATTCAGATAATAATGTGAAGTCACAATCTTAAAAAAAAATTTCTAAAATATATATTAAGAAACAAATTTGTTAACATTTTTTTTGATATATTTATTTTTATTCTTTTGGTGTTGGTGCAATAATTTGTTTAATGATTTTAAGGTTAAAAAATTGCCACGGGGATTCAAAATTTTGTTGGAAATTATTCATACATTTCTAAAATATTCTTAGATTTCTCCTGTTACAGGGGAGTTTGTTTATTGTTTTAGGAATTTCAAGTGGAACACTCATGTTTAAGGTCATTTTTAGTCCTGATTTATGGGTTGTTCGAGATACAGAAGATTGTTTGTAGAGCTACAGAAATTGCGCCTACATGATATTATTTTCTTTTTCTAACTAAAACCAAAGACGAGTTGAAGTTTTATCTCTAGTTTTCAAGATTAAATTTTATACCCGGAGGCATTTATTGACAAATTTTGTCCGTTCTCGACAAGTGTCCACAATAAAAGTGTTCTACTTTGTGATCGCGGATTTTGTATTTTACATCCTACCTTTGTTGTGCGCAGGAGTATTAGAGATATTTTGGAAAGCAAGATATGTATTTTGCGGACCAAGTTTTATCGGCTAGAATAACTCAGTTATGAAGTAGAGCCCATAAAACCCAACCGGAAAATATTCTCATAAATTCAATTATGCTAAGGATTAGAAAAATTTCCATTATTTGATGTTATCAATATGTTAGTGTTAAACACTATATATATGGAGCTTATATTCTTCTATCCAAACCAACTCAATAATACAATTATATTTTACAGTTTAACAATTTGAGATTATTCCTTTGACAGAAAAGTTTTACAACTTGTCAAAGAAGTATACAAGGACGCACATGCACATAATGTGGTGTAATGAAGTGGCAGACATTTATCTTAATGCATTGCAATTTAATGAAAGAAAAGATGAGCGAGGTTGTGCTTTTTGTTAGCTTACACATCCCACCGGGAATGAAGTAAGAAGCTATTTTTGTTCTCATTCAACTTTGAAGTAAGCTTTTTTATTGTATATCAGTCAGGGCGAAGAAGCAAAGAGCCTTGAACTCTACTCTATGGAATCATATTTTATAGCATTAAACAGTTTGTGTTTTTGTTATGTCAACACATGCAATAGGTCTTCAGCCGACTTATTTTCCTCAAATACATGAAGATGATTTAAAAATGATAAAAAGTAAAAGAAAACACTGTTTTTACTCGGGTTTAATTTTCAAGGACCCTTCTGTATTCCATGTAACTAATAAGATGCTGGAAGTTCTTTGCCGGCCAAGAATGATTTTAAAAGAGTGAGAGCACGCTCCGGTTGCAATACCGGCACTTCGTGGCCCGCTCCTCTAACTGTCGCAAAGGTAAGCCCCTCATAGACCTCTGTCCATCCTCCCACCTGTCACCACCACAATGTGAATTCGCTGGCTCTGTACTAGGGATGGTATTGGGCTAAATACTGGGCTTTAGGCATCACTCATATTTCTTTTTTTCCAACAATTGGATCGACAAAGTCAGATTCATAGCCTAAGACCTTTATTAGTCTACCAATTTTTGGTTGATTCACTAATGCAGTCATTAACTGAATCATTCTAACCACCATATTGAGATTGAGAAGAATTCGATGTAACTTTATTTTTATAAGAACATCATTTTTTATGAAAGTTTGGTTTTAGTGGGCATAATTGTTTTTCGCTTTAGGCATTATATCAAAGGGCCGGCCCTACTGCATCGTAAGGATGGAAATATGAATGAGGATGAAAATTACCTGGTTCCCGGAGTACCAAGGATACCAGCGAGTTTTCACCGGAAGGTTGAGTTGGCCGAGGGAAAGTCGAGTACCAGTCACTGTAACCACTGAATCTGTATCACCACTGCAGAATCACCATATGATCAAAAAAATGTGGCTAAAGGGTATATAAAAGGTTTTTACTTGAAGCTAGTTTCATATACTACCTAAAGACCCAAATCCTTAAACCAGTGCCAATGAGTTCCTTGTATATGGGCAATATCGAATTGTCTGAGTCTCCCCAGTTTTCAAACAAAACCTCATTTCAAGTGGTCCATTTATGAGGAATGGAGGTAAGGTTAACATGCATAGCTTGTTGTACATCAGGCCGGTTATAATATTTTTCGGCATATCTCTCGGTACAAGGGTCATACTCGGCCAAAAGCCGTCGATGCAGAAACTTGGTCTGGTTGATTTGTGGTGTACATGAGGATGAGTAGATGCTGTACCCGTTGACTTTTCCCAGCTCGTTTTGTATGAAGTAATGGAGTGCCGAGTTGCACTCGGCCGAGTATTTATGCGGCGGCCTGAAGCTACAGTGCTTGAGAATAGACTTGTAGGATCTATCGGACATCATTGCATGTGACCATACGTACATGATGTATCCTATGTTGTCGTAATGATTGTCCATATCTCCATTTCCAACCTTACGAATATGCATCATGAAGAAATGTTAAAAAAAATACACATTTCTGATACATATTTAAGTTAGGATGATAACTAATTATGTTTGATTAAAATCTGAACTCGAACCGGAATAAAAGTTGTACTATGTAATCTACCTATAATTTCTATTATGTGTGACATTAAATAATTGGTCTTTTTGGTTACAGCTTAGTGCCAGAATAACTAAGTAAAATCTCTACACCACAACATTATTTGCTTATGAAATAGTCATTTTTTATATATAAACAATACTAGAATTGTACCAAACTAAATGAAAGTTTGACTATAGACCGTAGAATTGAGCTTGCGATAAAGAGAAGCCTAGTTATACCATGAATCCTTTGAAATTGATGATGGGTTTAATGAAATTTTTGTTGTAGTGATATATCTTTTTGGCAAGCTGAGGAACATAATGTCCTGTAAAAAGTATACAAATGAAAAATCAAGTTTATGATTCAAAAACGACATAACCAAATACAAATTGATTTGTGATACGAGTATTATATATACCTGCGTAGCTTTCACCAGCAATGTAAAAATCTCTGTATTGGTACTGAGGAAATCTTGACATCCATTTTATTAGAAATATCAAATTTTCCTGAGCTGCATAAGGATATTTTCAACAAACAAAATTAACAATATTAATTTAGAGTTAAAACAATCTCTTTTTAATTTTTTGTATAAATTTTTTAGATTTTAATATTTGACATAAGTTGCCATGAATCTCAAATATAAATACACAAAAAATTATGTGATAAATGGTAAGAATAACACTCTTGTATATATATAAAAACAAAAAACCTAACCGGTTCGGTCGTCTCCAATATTTTTAAGATCGGAGGTTGAGTTAGTGTACGAAAATCCGACTCCGGCAGGTGACTCCAGAAACAAAATGTTTGCTTCTATTCGTTACATGCAACATATTCTTATTAATACACTTGATTTTGTATTAAGAACAAAGTAAAAAAAATTAAGATTGAAAATGAAATGACCTGTGTTCCACGCAAATATGTTGAGATAGAGACTAGAACCGGATTTATCGATCCGAAATGGTCCAATTTCTTCGGAAGCTCCGTAACCAATGGACGAGCAACCGGGTCCTACAAATGTTTTTCTGTGAATTACAATCTTCGCATCACTAAAGTTTAAGTGACATAATTAGCATCACTTATACTGTAAAATTGAGGGAAGAGAAAGTTAGAATGATGTGGCTGCATAATAGAATAAATCAGAGGCCTAAGAATTGAGTAGGAGAGGGAGTTAGAGAAGCTTGAATAAAATTACAAATGTGAGAATTACAAATGGAGTTTTTGTCACGACTGTCGAAAAGTTGTGATTGTTTTCAACAGAATTGTGACGATCTTAGACCATAAACAAATTGTCAGAAACCTATTGGAAATCTCCGACAGAAGAAAATTTGTTATTGTTCCACCAAAACACCGATAAAAATATATTTCGTAGATAATATGTTTGGATTTTGTTCAAAAGTTGAGATCGGAAATCCATGAAATATATGATAGAATATATAGTAAATATATTTTCTGGTATGTGTGGTTGATGTGTTTCTTAGTTTATTTATAGAGTTCAAATTCATATTAAATTTTATGGTTCTCACATAAAAGATGAATCGTGATAAATAAGTTTCAATTAAAAATATTAGTATTGGGTACATTGATAACCCTCTTCCCTTACCAAATAATATTACATAAAGCTTATATATATATAGTAATTAACTAATATACTGTATATATTTAACCAAATATATAATGCAATGAAGTTGTATCATGTAGGTACAAGGACGTGGCGTCTCTTTGAAAAGTGGCGGATTGTGTGTTGTGTCTATATATTTAGGAAGAGATATATGTAGGGTTACATTTCAGAATATAAGAACACAAACTTTTGATAGACACAAAAACAATAAGAGGTTTTGATCATTAAAAAAATTTAATCCACATCATTTATTAAAAGAGTGGATCAAGGTTAGTTTTTCTTATTCTTTAGAAAAGTGTTTGTTGGTTGAATTAACAAAATATAAAATATTCTAGATAGATTTCATACATAGAAATTATAAAAATTGAATATATATATATATATATATATATATGTCCATCGAAAAATGGTTTAAAATCTCCAACAGATCATGGTCTTTGAATTTGAGCGTTTTTTTTATTAGATCAACAAGATTAAATTTATAATTCAAAATGCATTCATAAAATTTCTTTTTAATGTAGGTGAAGGAATTTGATTTCTATAGTTGAAAGATAGTGACTACTTGGGTGTCCTTATCATGCGCATGTTAATGATGACACCAATTAAAGCGAATATAATCACTATACAATTAACCAAAGTCAATTCCTAGTTTGAATCTTTCACTCTTATTAATTTGCACGTTGGAAAATGAAATGTGTAGATCGAGTACGAACTCCGAATCTCGTGGAATACTATAGTATTAATTAATTTAAAATAGTTAGCTAAAAAATGTAAAATGATGACGAGAAAGGAGCCAGTTATTTTTTTTCTAATGATATGAATAATTAAGGAGCCGCATGTTTCATTCATGAGAGTCATATTGGGTTGTTGATGTTATATTAGTGGACATTGATCTGTTTTACCCATAGTTAATATAATGATTATAGATAACATAATAAACTCGTGGTATATTTATTGCTTTAAGTCTTAAATTAAATTAATAGTAAGTCATGTTAAGGGAACTACTTTACGTTTTGAATAATGTTTTATCTATAGAATTCACTTTATGTTGAAAAAATGCATTTGTTAAATCATTAAATGTCGATCTTTGTTGTTTTTTTAAACTGGAGTTTAACTCTGAAAATCTAGTAGTCCGGCATAATATTGTTTAGAATTTTAAGGATTTGAGTTATCAATTGGATTCTATTAATCTTTTAAAAACAACTTTCTGCTTCCACTAATGTTTTATCTTAGAAAAAAAAATTATCCACAAAAATAGATAAATAAGAATGTTTTTCAAGAAGATATATTCGGTATGATTGGTAATATTTATGGGCAAAATAATCGGAATAAAAAAAAACTAAACCGAACAAAAAATTTTGATTTGGTTCGATCTCAGTTCCTAGAAAAGAACTGTTTGATTCTAATATCTAAGTAATTTTGGTTCTTGATTTTCGGTTTTCAACTACCAAATAGGAATAAAATTAGTTAGTAGTAAAAAAAATTTCATTACTTTTGATGAACCAAAATAGTCATACTTTTTTAGGTATTTGGATAGTTTTGATTACTTTTTTTAAGAAAGGAACCATTCGGCAAACAAACCAATATTATTTCGAGATTAATTCGGTTCCATCTTTATAGAACCAGAACCAAACCAAAATCGACTTAAATTTTTGTTGGTATCCACTGATTATCATATTTGTGAAACCGAAAGAATCAAAAACTAAAATGATCGTACCGAAACAAAGAACCGGATATTCATAACTAATTGGTAAAATATAAGCGAACAGAGAAGTTTTTAGAGATGACAAAAAATGTAAGTGACACCAAAATAGTTAAACATGAGAAAATGTAGTGGTAGAAATAGCAGTAATAAAAGTTCATAATATATATACATATATATATATTTTTGATATCTTTTAATAATTTTCTAATGGTATTTGATTCAAGAGGTTTGAAGTATTTTTCGCTACATGAGGTTTGAAGTATGAACCGGGTCTTGTTAATGTAATTGTTAAATAAAAAAATTCAAACAAATGAATATTTTGAAACAAGAGAGGTCCATGCAGATATTTAAGTGGAAATGAAGATCCACAAAAGAATCTAACCTCCATTGAGCCAAAGAAGAAGTGGTTTGGTTTCAGGGGAAGAAGATGACTCCGTGAACAAGTAGAAGAGTGATCGATCGTTTGACTCGTTTACAGTCACGTAACCTGAAAACTGTGAAAATCCGACTTTAGGTTGTCCTGGAAGCTCTTTAATCCTGTCCTCTTCTTGCTCTCTTGATGATGATGAGGATGATAATGGTGTTGATAAGATCACTAGCAGAAGAAAGATAAAGTGGGTCGTTGCCATTTTCTCTTTGAGACTTTCACTATTGTAACTCTGCTTTTTCTTCAATGGGTTTCGTTGTTAGATCAAGCAATGTAATATATATTTATATATGAATGCTTGAGAAGGACATAGCGATGGATGGAAAAAGGGGTTTTAGAGGTCTATATTATATGTGTTTGCTGAGTCAATTATTACACAATGTGGACCCTTCTCTCTTTTGACCGCTTCATTATGGGGTTATATATTTAGTAAGATTTAAAGTAAAGTTTATAGAATTATCATAACAAGTTTCGATTGTAATATATCTTCAATTTTAATAAGAAAACATGTTGAGACCAATGTAAAAATATAACTAATTAATGACCAGATGGTAAGTGCGAGTAATCACTGAAATATACCGAAAATATTTGAGTATAAAAATGTTTTATAAATGCAATTTAAAATATTTGTTTACAAAGAGTTATGCAATATTATTGTCGAGTTCTTCTTACTCTAGTAGTTAGAATAATTAAGTTAATAATTATGACAGTCTTTTCTACTACATGGGTAAATTAAAAGAGATTTTTGATAGTAAATTTTAGGCTATGAATGTGATATTATACGTATTCTATGATTTGTTTATGAACTGCCCAAATCACTTATAACACTAACTGTGACATTCTTCGTGCACTCACCAACAAACCTCAGAATCAGTTGATTCTTTTTTTCACGAACACTCGATTTTTTGAGTGTTTTCCTTCACAAAAAGTAAACTTAAAAAAAAAACACTTTTCTCTTTATAGAGAACTCGAATAGAAGAAACATCTGTTAAAGCAGAGAATTCGACAAAACAGATTACTGATCTGCACACAGAACACTGTAACACACGAAAAACTAGATTTATTCAAGTAGAACTTTTCTTACAAAAGCTTCTCACTTTGTTGGAAATTACTCTCTCAGAAACCAACCTAAATCTAGATTTCTTAACCCCAAACACGACCTTGACAAGTCAGAACAGACCTCTGACGAGTTTAAGCTTTTTAATCGTTCTCTCTAAAATTCTCTCTCAAAAGCTCTAACCCTAATTTACAATTAAACTCTCTATTTATAGGCACAAGAGACAAACCATCTTGCCCTAAAATCTCTCCAAATATTTCCTTATCACAAAGAAGATATTTTCCTTTTTATTCTCTCGATAAGATCTTCCAAATATTCTCTAAATCAAATATCTAACAAATCTCTAACAACCTCTTCAAGGCTTCCTCTCCAAGACTTGGATCATGTGACTTCATTAAATCTTTCATGTGACCGTGACGTCCAATAATAATGCATTATCAATCTCTTGCATCTTCAATCTCCCCCTTTTTGGCTTGATGTGAATCTCAAGCAATCAGGATCACTTTCATGTTCTCCATCTCTAACAATCAGGTTGTTGTTCCATAATCAGGCTCTTGTTCCTAATCAGCTTCCCGATATGCAAACAAATTCTTGTTATGCATTCTGAACAATCACGATCCTGTTCTGAATCAGCTTCCTGATATGCATGATCTTCTTGCAGTAAAGCTCCCCCTTAATAGTCTCTCCCCCACAATCAGACATGTAAATCCATCTTGAGTCAAACTAT
>OVBA01003557.1:0-27481 GCA_900406435.1 Lepidium aucheri | reverse complement strand
ACATCTAATCCAACGAGTACTTGTGTAAGCTAGGGTGTAATCCACATGTGGACTCTATCATTTTGGTAACCGCAATATAATCATCTTCAGAAATAGCATCCAGTCTATAGATTCCTATTACCTAAGCCGGTCTCTAAATGTCCAAGTCTAATTCCTTATTTCTTTTAGGTGCGGTCCTCAAAAGAGACTAGAGATCAACGAGTACATAGTTCAACTTCCCTAAGCTTAGCATGATCATTTTTCAACTCAAATGGTTTCCATCTCATTCATTCTTTTGCTGTCCGCTTATTTATTTATTTCTTTCTTTCTTTCTCTCTCTTTTTCTCTTTTTATATGCCCATTTGGTTTTTCCGAAGTTGGCTTACACAAACATGAAAGGCTACGGATTTACGCCTCCTTCTAAGTTTCTTCACCAACCTGCATATGGAGTAAGCAGCGGATATACATAGGCGTGAAAGGCTTTGGGTTTACGCATCCTTCCAGCCGCTTTATCTTTACCACTTACTCGGTTTGGCAGGTAGCTTTCATTTTTTTTTCACTTAACTTGAGAGGGTTTTACCATATACACATAACGGATCGTGCTAAACATAAAGAAGGAAGGTATTTGATGCATATCTAGGCTCTAGATTGCCGGTTCAAATTCAGTTTTAGAAGGAATCAAACAAGGCGTTTTCAGAACACAACCCAAGCAAAGTTCACTAAGGTGAATGATCCACCCAAAAACTTTCTAAAACGGCTATTTACCATCAAGAGCATTCACAATGGTTACTAGCTAACTTAACAAGGTTTCCCATCATCAAGATCATTCCCAAACAACAAGTTCGAATGCATGAATCCTATATGAATGCAACCTAAAGACAAAGCTAAATGGATGCAACTACATGATCACTTTATTTTTTGGATTTACTTTTCAAAAAATTTCAATTTTTTTGGTTTTTTCTATGCCTTAGATGCTATGAAATACAGCAACCAAATGCAACAAAGAAAGATCTAAACGGATTTTTACAACCTAAGTGAATGCATGTAAGACAAACTAAGAATCACAAAAAACAAGGTTAGTAACCCCTAGGACCCTCTCCCAAACTTAGATCACACAGTCCCTTGTGTGTATGAAAGCTTAGAGGTGAACCCTAGGTTGACAATTAAAACAAACAAGAAGATGCAATGGTATTTACAATGAGAGGAGTGGAGCAGGTACCTAGGAGTCGAAATTCTCCCTGCTCGTTTCAAGTTCAGTGTACGAGGGACCTCTTGTTTTCTCTATGATTGCTTGTATGCGTTTGGAATGGCACCTAGGCTGTTGAAGCGACGAGTGTATATGAGGGAGCAGAATCTGGTGGCTCATCAGTGCTTTTGTTAAGCTGGTTTCTTCTCCGATGTTTTTGTGTTCATGAACGTTATTGTTTCGAAGTCGGATAGCCTCTATGCCTTGGTCCCTCCCACTGATATGTGCGCGGTGTGTTGGATGGGTCTTTTTGTGAGCGTGATCGGTCCGTCTTCTCCGCTTTCTCTCTTTGTATTAACCGGATGTGAGAGATCCAAGTCTCCACTGATTCCCCGAACTTCGTCTTCTCTACTCTTGCTTGCCATTTTCTGGTTCCTTTCCTTCTCTGTGGTCGCCTTATTGATATTTGGTCCTTGGTTTTCTTTCTCGAGTGTTTGTATTGTGTTGAAGGAAAGAAGAGGAAGATGAGGATGCAGATAGGTCTTATGCTTCCAATGGAGGACACTGGTTTCTTGAGTGGGAACATCTCTGGTTCTGAGGCATGATTTAGACCTTGACCTCATCACGGCCGTTGATTTTAAATTTGAAATCCTTGACCAGTTCTCCACCGTTCGATCTGTTTGAGTGTCCTTTCTCCTAAGAATTATAAATTGATTGGTGGGGACCAATTGATGAGCTAGAGCTTGGCCAGCAGGCTGTACTGGCATTGTTGACAGACCAGTATCCTCGGTCATTTCCCTCGGTCCTAGCTACGAGGTGTCGCGTTTATAACTTGCATCTTTAGCCATTAACCCTTCAAAGCTGGTCTACTCCTAATGAACAATCCTTCAACCAAAAAGAAGAATGCATGAAAAGAAAAAAAATAATTAGAATTAAGTATATACAAGGATGCCCATGACATTTCCTCCCAAGTGAGCTTGTTTATAGTCACAAGCTCAACTGTTTCCTCGTTCAAGGCAGACGCGGTTCATCGAGGACTGCCATAGTCTACGGCTACCAAAATGTAAGTGTTTCCATGTGAAGGCGGGTTGAAGGGCCCCATGAAGTCTATTCCCTAAAAATCCAACACTTCGATGTGGAAGATCGGTCTTTGAGGCATCTCATTGGGTTTTCCTATGTTTCCCATTTGTTGACAAGGGTCACACATTGATATGAATGCTTGAGCGTCCATAAACATGGCAGGCCACCAAAAACCGGCATGCAAAATCTTCTGAACTGTCTTGAAGGATGCGAAATGTCCTCCATATGTAGACCCATGACAGTGCTCCAACAGTCCTTGTACTTTTTCTTTAGCCATACATCGTCTAAACACACCATTCGATCCTCTCTTGTATAAATACAGCTCATCCCAAAAATAATGATTCACGTCTCTAAAGATCTTCTTGTTTTAATATCGTTTCAAACTCGTAGGTATCTCTCCTACCACCAGATAATTCACCAAGTCAGCATACCCAAGGGAGCACTGATCCAACAAAATGCTTTCTCTGCGGAGGTTCATCATTCCGGTTAACCTTTTCCTCGTCAGAGTTGACTACCACGAGTTATACCTGCGAGGCTTGACCCTTGCGTTCTCTTCTGGAGGTTTTGAATGCCATCAGCTGTTCTTCAGGCATGGAATCATTTATTGGGACTGAGTCTTCTATCATCATCCTTGATAAGTGGTCAGTTACACTGTTCGCTATACCCTGTTTATCCACTATCTCCATGTTGAACTCTTGGAGAAAAACTATCCATCTAAGAAGTCTCGGCTTTACATCTTTCTTCTTCATGAGGTACTTCATGGCCGCATGGTCTGTATGGACGATGACCTTCGAATCAACTAGGTAGGACCTGGATTTCTCAAATGCGAAGACAACAGCCAGCAGTTCCTTCTCAGTTGTTGCATACTTTATTTGGGCATTTTCGAGTGTTCTACTTGCGTAGTAAATGACATTCAACTTCTTGTCTTTCTTTTGTCCAAGGACCGCTCTGACTGCATAGTCACTAGCGTCACACATGATCTCAAATGGTAGAGTCCAATCGGGTGCTTGGACAATGGGTGCTGAGACGAGTGCTGACTTGATAGTTTTACAGCCTTCAATACACTCATCATCAAATAAAAACTCTGCCTCTTTGCATAATAGGCGAGTGAGTGGTCGTGCTATCTTTGAAAAATCCTTGATGAACCTTTTATAAAATCCGACGTGACCCAAGAAGCTTCTAATGTCCTTTACCGTCTTTGGGGGTTGTAATTGAACCATTATATCTATCTTGGCCTGATCAACCTCAATCTCTTTCTCAGAAATCTTGTGCCCCAAATTAAGTACATCTATCTTGACCGTTACATCTATCTTGACCATGAAATGACATTTCTCCCAATTAAGTACCAAGTTGGTCTCCACGCACCTGCTCAATACCCTGCATAGATTTGACAGACAAGAGGAGAAAGAGGATCCATAGACGGAGAAGTCATCCATAAAGACTTCCACCATCTCCTCGATTAAATCCGAAAATATAGACATCATGCAAAGTTGAAAAGTTGTGGGAGCGTTATAAAGACCAAATGGCATTCGTTCATAAGCAAAAGTACCGTAAGGGCAAGTAAAGGTTGCTTTTTTCTTGTTCATCTGGGTGTGTAGGGATTTGGAAGAATCCACTATACCCATCTAACAAGAAATAATACTTTTAGTTTGCTAGACGTTCCACCATTTGATCAATGCAAGGCAATGGGAAGTGGTCTTTCCTAGTAGATGAGTTGAGTCTCCTATAATCTATACACATCCTATGCCCCGTAATTGTTCTAGTTTGTATCATTTCATTTTCTGTCATTCTTAACCACAGTGATACCTCCCTTTTTAGGGACACAATAAACTGGAGAAACCCATTTGCTATCGAAAATAGGATAGATTACATCCGCATCGTGTAGCTTAAGGATTTCGTTTTTTACTACTTCTTTAAGGTCTGGGTTCAATCTCCTTTGGGGCTCTATGCTAGAATGATACTCATCTTCTAAGTGAATTCTATGCACACAAAAGCTAGGTGAGATTACTTTAATGTCCTCAAGAGATAACCTATAGCTCTCCTAAAGCGTTTAAGTTTGGATAGCAACATTTCAAGCTCTTCATCATTCAAAGCATCATTAACAATTACAGGTTATGTAGAGTTAGGTCATAAGAAAGCGTACCTTAGCCCAGCGGGAAGCATTTTTAATTTAACATTTGGTGCCTTGAGCTCAGACCAATCATCTTGGTCTGCCTTAGAGGTTACCTCGGTGTTCTCCACTGCGAGGTGAATGACCGAGTGCTCAGTAGATCCGTTAATTCTTGTTTGCATGGGGCTTGAGGTTTGTTTTCCCGCTTGTACATCTGTAGTGTCTGACTCCACCAGTTCCTCAATCACAACTGAGCTTCTTGGTGATTGATAAGCATCCAAAAGCGCTGTATAGAGCTTTGCTTCGATCCGCAAATACTCATTTTGAACCGGTGTGGTTAGTGCAATTTGCAATTGGTCCTTTGTGAGCAATTCCTCAAGCAGCTCATCTTTAAGATCATCCGTCTCTTGGATCCAAAATGCTTTGTTCTCAATGGTAGGTTTCCTCAATACGTTTTTGATGTAGAACTTCATTTTGATGTTTTAGCCCAAGTTTAGCTCTATAGTTCCATTCCTCACATAAATCAGAGCTCCGACTGTGGCTAGGAAAGGTCTACCAAAGAGCAAAGGGTCTTTTGGTTCTTGATCGATTTCGAGCACGACAAATTCCATCGGGATGTGCACTCCTCCCACATTAACTAGTAAATCTTCAATCATTCCATGTGGTATCCTCCTAGACCGATCGGCGAGTATCAAAGAGATCTTGCATGCTTTGAATGTTACGAATCCTAATCTATTTGTAACCGAGAGGGACATAAGACTTATTGAGGCTCCTAAATCGCACAAGCAATTGTTGAAGGACAGCATTCCAAGGGAGCAAGGGATGGTAAAGGTACCAGAGTCGGTTAACTTTCTGGGTGCTTCCTTTCTTAAGATGATTGCACTAATCTCATGAGTTAGTATCACTTCTCCTTCTATCTCCTTGGTGTTCTCCTTCACCGCGTCTGTGAGAAACTTATTGTAAGGCAACATCAACATAAAAGCATCGACCAATGGGATTGGAAACTCGATATCTTTAATTTGTTTGAAGAGTTGAGTCTTGTATTTCTCAGCAGTGCGCTTTTTATACCGCTTGGGAAAAGGTAGATGAGGGCAAATGGGTGTTGATGGGTAGCTTTTGTGTGAATCTGCTGCCAAAGGTTCAACTCGCTGCACTCCCGGGTATGGTGATGGCGAGGTGAGTTGAGGGAATTTTACCTGGCAGTGTTTTTACTGGAACATTCTGCCCTCGTTCCTCAGTGGTGCGAGGCGAACTGTCGAGGGTCGCTTCTGATTTAAGTTGTTTGGTGATCTGTGTTTGTGAACCATCCCCCCTTCTTCAATCATATTGTCCTCAGTATTAACAGCTGTAGGAGTAGTACGGCCCATCCTTTGTTCTGAGTGTAACTCCGTAAAACTGATTGATGCCTTGTTGGTCGTACAAGGTAGACAGGCGAGGTTCGTATTTGGGACAGGAGATGGCAGAGGTGTGGCTTGTCTTTGTTCTACTTTTTGAAATCTTGTGTTTATGTCCCCGATCGTAGTATGGAGATCGGTATATCGATTGTTGATCTCTGCAAACTTAACTGTGAGCTTGTCAGCCGCAATCTTTTGCCCTTGCATTATCGCTTGTAACATATCCAATACAGCAGGTTGTGAGACGGTTGGGGTGGCGGTGCATTCAAGCAAACTGACTTCTTCCACTTGGATATCTTCCTCGGGTGGGACAGGTTTTGGTCTACTCTGTAGCAAGCGGTTCATTTTGGCATTCATTACACGAATTTCGGTTTTGCTCGGTGAGACTGAGTCGGTAGAATAGATTCTGCTGGTTGCACCACCTTCAATATACTGTTCTTGTGCTTGAGCAAGGTTTGCAATGAGCTCCCATCCGGCGGTAATATCTTTGTGCATAAAATTACCGTTACTCGCCGTGTCCAGTAGTGTTCGATACCTCGACCTAATTCCTCGGTAGAAGGTGCTGAGTAAGGACTCAGTTGTGTAGCCATGGTGCGGACATTGGGCGACATAATCTTTAAACCTTTCCCATACTTGAGGGAAACTTTCTGAACGCTTTTGAGTGAAATGAAAGATTGCTGTACATAGTTTCGCGGTGCATGAAGGTGAGTAGAACTTGATCAAGAATGCCTTCTTGCACTCGGCCCAGGATGTGATCTGGCCAGGAGGTAGGTGTTTTCCCAGTTATGGGCCTTCTCCGCGAGGGGAAACGGAAACAGGCATAATCTGAGCGCATCGTTGCTCAATCTGTCTATTTGAGTTGTTCCGCACAGCCTTCCAAACTCATCAAGGTGCTCAAGTGGATCTTCGCATTATAATCCGTGGAATTTAATGCGTTAAACCATAGCAATGAGGCTGCCTTTAATCTCAAAAGTAGTGTGAAGTTTCCTGAACTCGGAGCTTAACAACGAGTATAGACGTTGACTGTAAGTTGTTAATGTACGATCCTCGCGTGCGGCTGTCGAGGAATTCCTGTGAAACTTGCAAGGACAAAAACAACGACTTGTCAATAGGATTGAAGTTTGGTCCTTATAGATCCAAACTGTATGAAGCAAAGACAAGTTATCTAAGCAGTAACACGCAACTTGATCCTAAGACTAGTAAACTATAAATTGAAATAAGCAAAAATCTGATTTGGCAACGGCGCCAATTTAATAAAAGGGTTTTTGCGGTTCTTTTATCAAATTATAGAGTATGGTGGTGAGTAGAGTGGGATTGTCGAAACAATACTCGGAAGTGCTTGTAAACAACCTATCTAATATCAGATCCTAGTTCAAGTTAATCTATCATCCTGTCATAATGATAGATCCTAAAAATCTTCTAAGCTCGTAAACTAGCAAATATGACAAAATAGACTAAAGACAAAAACAATTAATAATTTAAATTTGCTAAACAGAGAAATGCAACAAAAACAGAGTAAGAAATGTGAAATAATGTTTAAGCTATTCAAGGAAAAAGGATCAAGAGGATAGGGAGGTTGATCGGCGAAAAACTCGCCGATCCTACTCGCTGGATTCTTTGGTCAGATCTCATTGGCCATCTTCCATCCGCCTTACTTATATAGGATAGTAGGGGCTAGTACGAGACTTCGAACCACTCTTGGGATTTGAATTAGTCTCTAGACCAAGATATTGGCTAGATCGACCCGCTCTCGCAGTGAAGATCTCTATCCGGATCGACTAATCCATTCCGAATCTCACCGTAATCAAGCCAAACCGGACGCATAAAGCAAAGTCCAACTTGTCTAATGGTCGATCCACATGCTAGGTCTCTCTTCAGCGGATCAAGCCATCACTAGCAAGGCACATGGTCTCTGTTCCTGTTAGCGCTAGCCTTCGGTCACAACCCAATTCAGATCTCTCTTGATCTAGGAGAGATCAGCATTAAGCTTAGCCTCACTAGAAGAGATTGGAGTTTTAATCGGTTATCTAGGCAGTGGAATCAACAGACTCACCTCCGATCTCCCCATCCTTGAGAGCCAAAGGGATCTACTCGTTCCTCATTTTGTGAGGGCGGAGGATCGGGGAAGATCTAGATTGCATAAGTAAAGTAAAAGCTTTAGAAAATTGCAAGAAGAAAAAGATCAAAGCAATACTAATTCATTCAATCAATAACCATTAAAAGAGTACAAACCTTAAACAAGCATAAAGGAAAACAACAATAAAATAGAGAGAGTTTTTCAGCTGAACATCAGATAAANCAGATAAAAATGATAAGAGTGTCATTAGGGGGTATTTATAGGGTTAATCTCACAACCCTAATGGTCAAACCGACTTAAGTTGGTCAACCAGGCGGTCAATCAAACTTCCTTCGGTGTCTTTGCACGAGCTTTGGCACCGAGGAACGCTTCACTTCTCTGTCTTGGTGCTTCTTGTCTGAGTTGCGGCTCCGAGTGTGACCTTTGATGTGAAGAGAGATGTCTCTTGGTTCCGCATTGGTCTTCCCTCGCAGCAGATAGATTGAGGTAAGTCACCGAGGTGGCCTTTGTTGAGCGTTCTGAGTATTCCTCGCCTTACGATCTGCGAGGTAGCAATCCGAGGTTATACAATCATTCTTGACTTAGACGTTCCAGGAGCTGCTCTAATTCTCCTTAGCTCCAGTTTTGCTTCTTTTCTGCTCCTTTTCCTAGATAAACTCCAAAACTCCAAATGCAAATGCAAAGAATGCAAAACTAACCTAAACGGACCTAAATGCAAAGAAAGTCTAGCTAGATGAGTGCAAAGTGACCTAAAATAAGACTCTAAACTATCAAAAATCACACACATCACTTGTGACAATGCAAATACATCTATGACCTCCTTTATAAGTAAAACATGCTCAACGCGAAACCAGTCAACACACCAATATAATGTCCTCCTCAACCAAGCTTTCACTCACGTCTCGTGTCTCTCTATCAGATGCAATAGTTTACAGGAAACTCATTGGCAGCTTACAATATATGGCCTTCAAACGTCCATATATCATGTACGCTGTCAACCCTCTATCCCAATTCATGCAAAGACCAACTGAAGATCATTGGCAAGCTGCAAAATGTATACTGCGTTACTAGCTGGCACTAGTTTGTATGGACTCTTCTACTCTTCTACCAACACCATAATTCTACAAGCTTATTCAGACTCAGACTGGTCTGGAGATATAAATGATTACTTATACAGTAATACTTACATTGTACCTTGGCAGTCATCTAGTTTCTTGGTCATCTTAAAAGCATAGCCAGATCATCGAGTAAGGCTGAATATCGTGCAGTGGCAAACACAACTTCAGAAATCCGCTGGATATGGAATATCCTGTCTGAACTTGGTGTCACATTACCATCACCACCATAGATACACTGTGACAATATATGTAGGAGCCACCTTCCTATGTGCAATCCGAGTTTTTCATACAAGGATGAAGCAGTTTGCAATTGACTATCACTTCATTCGCGGTCAAGTACTACATGCCATACTTCGAGTCACTCATCTTCACATGAAGGACCAACTTGCAGATGCTTTAACAAAACCACTACCATCAACACGATTTACAGAACTAAGAGACAAGATTGAAGTGGCATCTCTCTCTCCATCTTAAGGAGGCATATTAGAAATACTCTCATTCATTAGATTGATTTACTTTCCAATTATACATAGTCCTCTTTACATCCTTACATGTATATATGTGCTCTGTACAAATATTAGGTAAATGACATAAGTTTTTGAAAAATTTATTCCCTCACTTCTAGACCAAACCAAATTACAATAGTAGGGCTATTACATGTGAGGAATATATTAAATCTTGGATATATATATATATATATATTATAAAACGTGGGGAGAAGATGAGTAAGCATTAGTTATTGTTAGACATAATCTTTAGATATTTGGAGAGAGCAAAGTGGTCATAAGAAGAACATAAAAAGATAAAAGGAATATAAAAAAGAATATAACATAATTTTGTAAAAGGAAACTAGCTAGCAAGGGTTACTGATATAAGATGATAATTATTCCGTTAAGATACATAATAATGCATGTAACAATATGATTACGCCGATGACAACGATTAGGTATGATAGGGATGCTCATACTTTGATGACCCTAAAGAGGATGATACAAGTGAGGATCATACGTAGACTAATGCAGTGAAGTGTATATACAGTTAATGAGTTCTACGTTAATAATACCTAGTAATCTGGTCTCGTCTTACGTGGTAGGGCAATCCCCAAGATTAGTTGTACATCATTGGGAGAAAAATATTGACGTAATATAATTTCCAACCATGTTTTGCTTTGTGAATCAGTAAATCGGTTAACAGTAAGATTTGGGTAGATGTTCGGACATATACCCTTAATTATTCTGGAATAAATGTTAGGGATTCAAGGGTCTTGTCATACTCTTGTTGATCTTCCGTCACCAATCTTTTTAATAATCCATTTACTGACCAAAGATCGGTTCGAAGAGCTACTTCACCAACCATATGAAGGATTGGAATTCCACCTTGATATTTAAGGCATTGATGTTTATAATATCATCCTCTCATTAATTTTGCAAAAAGTGAGCCGAATAATCAATTAATTTTCATAACTGCTTTGCAAGAAGAGCCGGGTTGAACATCTCTAGAGCACAGAATCCCAGCCATCTTCTGCTTTAGGTTTACATAATTATTTCTATTTGTACATTTGTAAAAGTTTCTGAATTTGACAACCAAAAATTTGTTATTGCTGAATTTAATTTCATAATTGTACACATATGCATTGGTTTAAGCGGTTTAGAATATTAGTAAACCATTTATCAATTAATTAATAATTAATTAAGATGAAACCAGATTTTACGACCCAATTTTGAACCAAATTCTAAGTCAAAACAAGAAATCTCAATTCGTTTCTCCACATTCATTTATTTTTTATTTTCTTCACATCTCTTTCTTCTTCCTAGGCAGAAGTTCTGTAACAAAAATCAAGTAAAACAAAAAGTCAAATATAGTAAGATCTCTTCGAATCGTTGAATCTAACAAATCATAATAATTTGTAGGTGGTTTTTAGTTTAATGACACTTGGTAAGTCCTTTAAGGGTAGATGCATTTGCACATATAGGCATTGTGTCCTACTGTTTACATTATGTAGGAACTTGATTAATAGTCCGTCGAGTTGTGACTCAATGTTGTCAAAAAAAAAATCATGAAATTAGTCATTTTCTAGTTTAGCACTAAGATTAGTGAACTTTTCTAGAATGTGACACTCTACTACAAAATTGAACGTGAGAGTTTCGTTTTATCCAACTCCTCTCAAATAAATGTTTTTTAAGATATAAATGTAGTTAATGAGTAATTCTACTAATCATGGTATTTCTAAAAATTTTATCTAAGGTTTCGTTAATTCATTTTTATGCCTCTCTCTTCTAATTCTCGAATGTTAATTATTAAAATTTCTAGGAAAACACTTAGTAACACATCAATTTTTTATGACTAAGCACCTATTATCATGCCAAGAATACTTAATTTATTAAAATCAAATGGATTATAATTGTAGTTGGGCTATAATCGGGTTATAATTGGGTTCATTTTTTGTTAGTAATTCTAATTTATTCTGTATTATTTTGAAAATGTTGTAGTTTATTTTAGTTTATTTTAGTTTAATTTAATCTAGTTTTATTTTAGTTTATTTTAACCATTTTTATTTTATTTTATATTATGCTATATTATATTATATTATTTTATTTTATTTTATTTTGTTTATTTTATTTTACTTATTTTCCATTATTTTATTTTATTATATACATTTTATTGTAATTTAATTTAATTTAATTATATTATATTTATTTTATTTTGTATTATTTTATTTTTGCATTTTTTTTCTTTAAAAATATTTATTTTAATCTATTAGACACCGATGTAATCGACTGTACACGTGTCGCTTAATGGCATACTAACAAATATTTAACCTTTGATTAACTGAGTTAACAGTCAATATAGGTTTTGATCGAAATTTAAAAAGTTCATATATGATATTTGAAATTTTAGGCATAGAAAAAGGATTTAAACTGGAACATCGAGTTTATGTATGAAATAGTACAAGGAAAAAAATTTGGTTCGTTTTTGGTCGTTTTCCTAGAATATGTACAGATTCTTCATCGTAACGGAAAATTAGGTTAGCAAATCATAAATTCCTCAAAATAAAGGAGACTTTCAAAAATACCTCCAAAAATGAAATATTTTCGGTAACACCCTTTCTATTCTCTGATTTTCATCCTTACTCCTCTAACTATGTCGAAAAAGACAATTGCTCTGACGGCGATTTCTTCTCCAAAAACACATAAAATCCCAAATATCTTCTCCAAAATCTCTGATCTCTTCTCCTATCTCCTCGATGAAGAGTCTATAAAGGTTAATTGATACTATATTTTACGATTAAAGAATTATTTTGTTGTTTTTTTAATTCTCAGATCTAGGATTTGAGAATCGTTTATGAAATACATATTGTTCTTCATAGATGTCAAAGATTTGCAAGGATTTAGGCTCAATTTTGATATATTTAAACTAGTTTTGAAGTTTTGAGATGATAAGGTTTCTAAATTTAGAGATTTGCTGATTTAGAAGATTTACAAGACCGCAACACAACCTCTGCCAACGCGATCAATTCCGTTAGCTTTGCAATCGGTTCTAGATGAGTATGCTGATGTGTTTCCAAAAGAATTACCTAACATGCTTCCTCCGCTGAGAGACATTCAACATCACATCGATCTCATACTGGGTGCATCACTCCCAAATCGACCTCACTATCGCATGAGCCCAAAGGAGCATGAAGAACTAAGACGACAAGTCGAAAAATTACTTGACCGTGGTTTTGTACGACAGAGCATGAGTCCCACAGCAGTCCCGGCTCTATTAATTCCCCAAAAAGATGGCTCATGGCGTATGTGTGTGGATAGTCGGGCAATCAACAAAATCACCGTCCGATACAGATTTCCTATACCAAGACTTGACTATTTGTTGGACCAAGTGGGAAAGTCGTGTGTCTTTACTAAGCTTGACCTTAAGAGCGGCTATCATCAAATCCGAATTAAACCAGGCGATGAGTGGAAAACAGCGTTCAAAACCCGAGAAGGATTGTTTGAATGGTTAGTCATGCCTTTCGGTCTTTCTAATGCTCTAAGTACATTCATGCGTGTCATGAATCAAGTTCTGCGACCATTTATAGGACGCTTTGTGGTGGTTTATTTCGACGACATTCTCATCTACAGTCGGAACATGGAGGATCATAGATTGCATTTAAGAGAAGTTCTTTCTACTCTACGACAAGAAACATTATATGTCGCTGAGCATAAGTGTGAGTTTGGTGTGGAAAATGTGTTGTTTCTGGGTTATGTGGTCTCCAAGGATGGTTTGACAATGGATGTGTCCAAGGTTTCGGCGATCCGTGATTGGCCTACACCAACTTCGTTGGCCGAAGTATGCAGTTTCCATGGCTTGTCTTCATTTTACCGCCGCTTTGTTCCCCATTTTAGTTTTGTGATGGCACCTATAACAGAATGCCTTAAGTCCAGCACTTTCTCATGGAACTCTGAGGCCGAGAATGCGTTCACACGAATCAAACAGCAACTAACATCAGCTCTAATACTCGCTTTACCAGATTTTGAAAAGACATTCGCAGTTCACAGTGATGCCTCGAAAGTAGGCATAGGGGCGGTGTTGAGTCAAGATACTAGGCCTATTGCCTTTTACAGTGAAAAGCTGACAGGAGCTCGCATACGATATAGCACCTATGACATCGAATTCTATGCGGTTGTTCAGGCAGTTAAACATTGGAAGCACTATCTCTTGCATAAGGTATTCATCATTGCCATCGATCATGATGCATTAAAGCACCTCGATAGTCAAGTCAAAGTATCTTCTAGACACGCTTCTTGGATTGCCTTCCTCCAACAGTTCACCTTTACCATTCGACATCAATCAGGCAAAACTAATAGGGTAGCCGATGCTCTAAGTCGCCGACATTGTTTGGTTTCCACGCTGCACAGATCAGTACCAGGCTTTTCATCATTCGCAGAACAGTATGACACAGATCCTTTCTTCAGCAAAGTCCTTCGCGATGTGCTCAAGGGCTTACCTTCTGATTACACCATCGTCGACGGTTTCCTTTTTTATGGCAATCTCCTGTGTGTGCCATCTTGTTGTCTTCGTGGCAAGCTGATCCAGGAATTGCATAATGAGGGACATGTAGGACGAGACAGAACTTTGAAGCTCGTCATGGACAAATATTTTTGGCCTACACTACGACGAGATGTGATACGATTTATTAAACGTTGTGGTTCATGTCAACGAGGTAAGGGTGGTGCATCAAACGCAGGATTATATTTACCATTTCCGATTCCCACACAGCCATGGACTTCTATCAGTATGGACTTTGTATTGGGGTTGCCAGGAACTCAACGAGGTAACGACTCAATCTTTGTGGTGGTTGATCGGTTCTCTAAGATGTCACACTTCATTGCTTGCAAGAAAACAACAGACGCGGTTATGGTAGCTCAGCTCTTCTTCCGTGAAATTTATCGTCTCCACGGGCTACCTTCATCGATTGTTTCAGACCGTGACACGAGATTTTTGAGCCACTTTTGGCGATCTTTATGGAAATTGCTCAGAACAAGTTTGGATATGAGTACCGCTTACCATCCGGAATCGGACGGACAAACAGAAGTCACTAACAGATCGTTAGGTAACATGTTGTGTTGCTTGGTTGAAGGTAACATTCGTTCGTGGGAAATTAAACTTCCGTAAGCTGAATTCGCACACAACAATGCTCATAACATAAGCACAGGTCTGTCGCCTTTCAACATTGTTTGGGGCCACGCCCCTCGTGGTCCCTTGGACCTCACGACAGTACCGGATCGCTCACTACACCACAGCTCAGCGATTGATCTAGTTGAAGCAATTCAAACAGTACACCGAGAGGCGGAAAAGAACTTGCATTCCTCAACAGCAAAGTATAAGACTGCAGCAGATAAGCATCATCGAGAGGTACTCTTTAATGTCGGAGATGAAATTTGGGTTTCATTGAGTAAGAATCGTGTACTGCTCCATGAATATAACAAGTTAAATGCAAAGAAATTTGGACCAGTGAGAGTGATTGAAAGGATTAACACAAATGCTTATCGCGTTGACCTCCCTCCTCATATCCGCACATCAAATGTCTTCAATGTTAAACACTTGCGTCGTTACATTCCACACAACACAGATTCGGATTTAGAGCCGAATCCTGTTCCACCCCGGGGCACCTGATGCAGCTCGTGTTACACTCCTCCATCTTTTCTTTCCCTCCATCTTTTCTTTCCTTTTTTATTTTGAATAGTTTAGTTTATTGATTTGTTTTTAATGGTTTAAAATAAGTTAGGATTTGTTCCTACATTCTTGCTATTTGAATTCACGATATTCCCTATAAGAGAATGATCGACCTTTGTAGTTCTTTCTGCTTCTCAGTTTTGAATAAAATTTTGAAAGCTTTAGCTTCTCTCTTCCTCTTTTCGATTAGAGTTCATCTTTTATCACAAGAGAAGAACCTCTTGTTTTGGGTATTCGTAGAATCAACACAACAAGGGTTAACTAATGTAGTCCTACTCGACATCATGATTCGAATACGATTTCCTTCAAGCTTTTCTAATGCTTCTAACATAAAAAACATGTTAAGGGAATGAAGGGTTGAGAAGCTGTTTTGTCTTACTTCACCTCCTATACATAAAAGCATAATCCCATAAAGCTGAATTGCATCAGAAAATTTTCCTTGAGAAGCATCATATAACATTTGCAGGCGTTCATCTCTACAGTTGTCATAAAAATAGAAAATTAATCTCATATGATACAATGTTTATGGATTTCTTGCATTCAAAAACCTAGCATAACTTGTGTAGAAATATTGAGGAAGACCCCGATATGGAGTGAAGTAGTTCTCCTCAAAGGAAAGACGATGGAGAACATGATCATCCTCACATACTGCATGTATTTTTATGCACACTAACCCTGTATTAAGAGAAACTTTTAAAGAAGAGACGACATAACATGAGACGATTGATAACAAAATATCATCGGGGAGAGAAATAAGAGACATTGAATGATTGGAAAAAAAATTGGAAAAGAAAACAATTTGTTTCTGATTAATTTTGGAAACAAAAAGGTTTGAACCAAAAGACAGAAATCTTAAATCAATAGGTACATTTTTCATAGAAAGTCCCAACTAATACATTCTAATTAAAAAGTACATTGTTTCAGATATATTGATACACTATTTAATATTAGATTAAAATAATTTATAAAAATTAACAGATGCGTTTATTAGTTTAACAACATAAATAAGACTTCTTACTAAATAGTCTTAATGATAACATGTACAGTTTACTGATTTTCATATAAACTTTGGAAAAAATAAAGTTACTCATACCTCAAAAAAAAATTGCAACACGTTTTTCTTTTTCTTATCAAATTCTATTTCCCTATTTCCAATTTTTCTTCCCATATTCTCTTTCCCTCTTCACTCTTCTCTCTCACTCGCCAACAAAATTTCTGAAAACAGTTTCTGAAAAAATACAAAAAACGCTAAAACTACATTAAAAACCATCATATTCAGTTTTTTTATTATAAATCGTCACTCTCTAAATATAAAAATGTACCTCTTTACATTATGTCTATTAATCTCCATTTCTATAAAGTTGAAAATAAAAGTTTTACTAAAATTTAGAGTTGATTGTTGTTCAAAAAGAGATTTCGAGAAAAAAAAGTAAGAGATTTGGGGTTTTTGCTTGTTAGGTAGCAAGAATTAAAAAAAAAACACATTTGAAAATATGTGAAAAGTTCAAATTTTTTTTGTGATAATCACGGGAAAAAAACCCATTTTTTGCAAAGAACACCATTTTTAAAGCTCGATTTTGTTACATATTGGATAGCAAGAATATCTAAATAAATTTGAAAAATAGATAAAACAAGTTGAATTTTTTTTTTGAGAAGAACAGTAGGAAAAAACCCTTTTTGCGAAGAACACCATTAGAAGTTGATTTCTAAAGATTCTTGATTTTTTTTTTTCATTTTTCATGTTTGGAAAAGCATTTCGATTTACAAGAAACAACACTCTTGTTTGATAAGAATGTCATAATCTGAAATATTTGACATAAACATTCATTTTTTTTGTTCATTCTCAAATTTCTTATAAGGTAATACATAAGATCATTTCATTTGAAATTGGGTTATTATTGATTTAGTAAGATTAAGAAGTTACTTATAAAATCTTTTAAAAACTCAATTTGCTTCAATGTGCTCGTTTTCAGTTTGGGAATCGCTATATATAATTTTCTTTAATATTTAAGAAGAACATTGACATAATGATGTTACTATTTTATTAAGTTTTATACGATATCTTATGAAGAAAAAGTTCATTTTCCATGAAGGATTTTTACACTAGGAACAGAACTAGCATATGGAACAATAAACGAATACTGTCTTGATGACAGACAGGACAACGATGATGATGATAGACAGGACAATATGGAGCTAAGATGATTTAAACATATTAAGGGTTTGGAAGGGACCTTATAAAACTTGTAAAACTATATGCTTTTTAAAAGTTAAAACTTTTCAACGACGTTAGGATCAAGAGAATGAATACAAAATAAATGGAGATATGCAGGACAACACACATGTAAGTTGAGTTAACATTTAGAAGGTTTAATAATAACGTATAATTAATTATAAAAAAGACTAATTTGTTTGTTCATAATAGATTATTAAAAATTCGTATAATGTGTTTAAGTTTATAATGAAACTAAAGATGAAGAAGAAAAGCAAGGAAAAGCTGAAGAACAAAAAGAAAACAGATAAATATGAAGGAAAACACAAGTAAATAAAAGCTAAACATTTATAAGGTTTCATAAGAAACCTTATACATACGTATGAAACTTAAATTTGAATTTAAACTTTTTCAATCTAAATATTTTTGTTCTTTTTAAGTGGAAGAAGAAGATAAAGGAGAAGCAGTGGAAGAAGATGAAGAAAGTATACACACAAAAACAAATAAATTGGTATTGGAAAATATTTAGTATTTCAAAAACTTTCAATGTATATAATATTAGAATATACTTGACATTGTAAATCATAGAATATATAGGTTCAAGAAGAAGTAGAAGACCAAACAGACACGCAAACGGCTACACTAAATAAAGACACAAACAGACACACAAACAAGCACATAAATAGATAGTGAGGTATTTATCAACAAATATAAGTTTTTATTGTTTATAACGTTTTCTAATATATTGTGAATTAGGTACAAGATAAGGTTGAATCAGAAACAAGAGATAAAGGTAAAAGTATGTAAACAAGAGAAAAGGAAGCTGCAAGCAATGAAAAGAAGAATGACGTAAACATTTTATTTGATTTCATAATGATTCTTATAAAGTCAAATCTTATTTAACTTTTATGATTTCAAGTATGTTGTATAGCTGGAGATGGAAGCCTATCTAAGAAGCATTCATGGAACTATTAATTTGTGTCAAGATCCAAGGTTCCATTGCATGAGTATGAAGAATTTATTGAGCACATTAGATATGGTAAGTAAAAATTATAATAATACACAAACAATGAAAACATAAAAGAATATCATTTTCTTAACAAATAATAATGAAAATTTGTTTTACATTTGTTTGGCTAAATGGTGGATGGAAATATGTTAAGGACATGATATGATAAACAAACAAAGCATCAAAAAAGTCTACAAAAAGCATCATTCTTTTTCCATCCTGACAAGATAACATACAGGAGAGACGTTGGAGAAAAGGAAAATGAAGTAGCAAATATAATTATTAAAATACTCAGCATAAGAATCTTAATATGTTTATTTTGTATTAAAGATTTAATTGATATTTTTGGATTTAAATGGAAATGTTATATAATCAAATAATGATACTTACATACCAAGAAATTTCTTCGAACGCAAATCCAAATATGCACAAATCCATGGACAAAGGATACCTTTTCAGATCACTTAACTATTTGTTTTTTGTTGAATTTAAGAAGTATTGGATTAACATTAGGATTAACGTTTAGATTATCCTTTAGATTTTTATCTATTTATCTAGTTGCTTTTGCTGAATTTAAGAAAGTTTATAAGATACATAACTAATATGTTTAAGTATTTTCGTTTGGATTTATTCAATTTTCTAAGACATCTTATGAATTTTATTAAACTAATTAGCATATTTCATAAATTTTTATAATGAACCTTAATTATCAAAAATAAATTAAAAAGAAAAATATTTTCTTTTTTAGGCATTTACTTGAGAATTTTACTTACTTGAGAATTTTAGTTTGTTTTAATAATGTTTATAAGAAACTTTATAAACATTAGTTAAGTAATCAACAGTTTTCTTTGACAAAACATTTTCTTTTAGTTTTATATAGTTTTATAAAGAAGCTTGTTAAAGTTTAAAAACAAACAATAATAAACATTTGTCATAAAATCTAAAAACATTGTTTGTAATGTCTTACAAAACACATTGATAAAAACAAAATAGTTTGAGAAAAAAAGTGAAAAGACAGAAGAAAAAATAAATTCGATTAACACAACTTGATTTGTCATGACAAGTTTAACCACATATTCCGCATTTATGAAATTTTGATTTTTCCAAACTCCCAAACAAAAGAAATTATTCTTTTCTTTGGTTTGCCATTAACAATGCGAGTAGAATGTGGAAGACAAACAAATGACTCAATTTTTGGAGGAATCCCTCAAAAAGAAGAATCACCACAAGGATGTATACTTTCTCAATATGCTAGAGTCCACCTGTACAGAAAAAATTACAAAACAAAACCAGAGAAATCAACTACAAAAACAAAATAAAACAACACATTCTAAAGTTAGATACATAAGAATTATAGAGTTTTGTAAACGACTTATTAGATAATTAAAAAAAGTCATTCAAATCATAACAAAGCGGCATCATAATCAACTAAGACAAAATTAACTGCCCCTTATTTAAACAGTTTTTAAACTATATTATAAAACTTATTTAAAACATAATTCAGATAACAAAAACAACAACCAGAATCAAACAAAAAATATTAACTACATTTGATTTATACGAATAGGAAGAATAAACAAAGTTAAAACTTGAAAGACAGAAATTTTATAGTAATAATCTTTGAGTACAGTAATAATCATCAACAAAATTGTTTTCATTAAAACTCATATGTTTGCGAGCAGCAATTGCATGAGGACAATGGTATTTGTTAATATTGAATGCTAGACATGTGCAGTGCCTAGATGCCAAACTGACAACATAATTATGATTATCTCCTTTAACCTCATATTCCAAATGACTGATTAGACAGACTTCAAACCAACGTGAAAAAGAGAGAAATGATTGCATCATTTTCTACCCAACATTAAGTGTAATAGGATGATGATAATGACTACTCTTCTCATGACGTTCAAAAACCACTTCATTAAAATAGTTCTAATTGTTCCTAGCAGGCATAAAAGTAGATACTCAAGACATTCTTTCAACATAGCATTCAAAGACTCTGCTAAGTTAGATGCCAAAATATTGAAGCGATTAACTGGAGAATAAGCATGTGACCACTTCTGAATATCAGGTTTTAACACGTAATCCCAAAGCTTTTGGTCAGCCTAAGAAATTACATAGAAGACTAAATTGAACTCTACTTTTGAATATAGTCTAGATGCATCAACAATCACTAGAATAAGATTTGAACATCTGAACTGTGTCTCTAAATTCTTTTGGAAATGAAAGCTATAAATCTCATGATGAGCTAAAAAATAATTGGTAGAGAAAGCATTGGCAATAGAAGGAGCTTGATTAGACACAAAAAGTAAATCAACAGCATGAGGAATGATAGAATATAATCACCACATAAACTAATCCCAAGAAGCATCATTCTCTAAATCTACAATGCCAAATGCAATGAGATAAAGCTGGAAATTACTATCTTGGGTTGAAGCACCGAGTAAAGTCCCTTTAAATTTGGATTTTAAAAATGACCCATCAACAGAAATTACTTTTCTCATCAGTCTGAAACCTCTAATGATGCACCAAACGCCAAAAATACATAATTAAATTTGCTATCAGCAGAAATCTCGAGGAGAGTAACACACCCAAGATTCTTCAACTTAACCATGTTAAACCATTTGGGTAAAAACTTGTAACTAGAAGTTGGTGAACCCCTAGCAATTAAACATGCGTATTTTGATGCTCTCTATTCTTTAATATAAAGAACAACAATCCCATGTCAAACCTAAATTTTTCTATCAACTATTTAGATTTCAAAGGCTGCTTCCCTAGTTCAAAGTGATTACTAACCATACTATCTAGACATGAATCACAACTATGCTCGCGAACATAGGTTATAACAACAAAGGAAGTCGATCCATCACCAGTGGTAGCACACAGCATAAATGAACAATTTTTATCAACACAACAAACAACATATTTGGATAACTCTGACTTTTCTATTCAAAATTCGAACCCCATCTTCATTGTAAACGTCTACAATGCTCGTTCATTTTTTCCTTGTCTCTAATGATCATGCCACGAAAATTGCAGCCAATTTCATCATGGACGGAATTTGAAGAAGCCGATGCATCAGAATTCATAAGCTGAAGATCCATCTTTTGGTAATTTACCACGAGCTTTAGACATTGATGATGGGACCAGAACAGTCCACATGAGAAAAAAAGATAATAAAGATACTTGGGAGTAGAGCAAAAAAAAGATACTTGGGAAAGCATACAAATATGATATATATTCAAATCAAGATATCTGACACAAAACATAATCAATTAATGACTAATATACAGATTTTATTATATTTCATAAACTAATTTATGATACGTAATAAAAACTAAAAACAGGTAAAATATAGCGACCAGAATAAGCAAACCTATTTAGTGATTACACAAAATTATATTAATTTATAAGAAAACAATACTAAACTTACGAAAACAAGATACCAGATAGAAAACATAAACAATAACAACAAAAATACAGATTTTATTAAGTTTCATAAATGAGTTTATAAAACTTAATAAAACCCAAACTAGAGAAAAAAATAAAGAACAAGATTCAAAAAAGCTGCTGGTTGAGTACACAAATTAAATACCAAACAATAACAATAACATTTATAGCTTGATGATTTTGGACAAAATCAGTCCTATTATTTAGAGTGTTGGGTGGATCACTTAACCTCTTTGAGACTATAATATAGAAGAGGGAAAATTTGAAAATTTTAAGATGTAAATGTAAGGAACATATTAATATAAACAATTATATAAATCATTTGATAAAAATAACTCATTTACTAGAACAAGATGAATGAAAATGACCAGGAATACTAAAAACAATGTCAGTTCCAGCAATATTTGGGAATGAACTCGTTGTCCCTATCAGTAAGAACTTGCTGAGTTAAAACAATATTTGACAGAAAACAAAATATAACGGAGCAAAAATCAAGATATCAGACAGAAAAATAAATATTAAGACAAATATACAGCTTTTATTACATTTCATAAACTAGTTTATGAAATGTAATAAAAGCCAAAACAGATAAAATAGTTATAATACATACCTTCTCATTCCACCCAAGACATTTAACACTATCTCATGTGGAACTTGTCTCAACCAAAAGATTATAGTTTATTTATACCTATGAAACATAAAACATAATAAAAAATAACCTCATAAACTCATATGGAAGGAAGAGTTCAAGAAAGAAAATACCTAATCAACTAACACACATATTTGAATATATTTTTCGCTCTCAAAAAACTTTTGAGTGAAGGATCTCAATTGCCTATCACTCCTAATGAACAAAGGAGGAAGCTCTTTGGGGCAGAGAATGCTTACAGAAGCTGAGCATAACTAAGCTTGACACTATGTGAAGACGAAATCTTCAAAAATTACTGATAGAAAGTATGGGAAACTGATATCTTCATCAAAAATACAAAGAGAAGTTCCTATGTCAACATCAAAGTTGAGTTCTCAAAGATAAGAGTTTGTGTAATTCCACACTCCAAAAGCACAATACAACTCGATATAGGAGCATAAATAAAAAAAATACAATTGTAAGAATGAAGGAAAGTAGCAAAAATGAGAACAATAAGAATTAGCTAAAATGATTTAAAGATTACAAAAGTATAAATCAAAGAAAAGACTAAATGATTTGTTATAATTTTACAAGGTTTAATAAGATAGTTTAAATATCTGATTCAAATAATATATGAAGAAAAATAGACAAAAACCAAAAATCGACAATGAACACGAAAACCAAAATCTATATATATTTACCAAAAAAGTTCTAAGGTTTAATAATATATCATATAAATCTGAATAAAATAGATATATCAAGAAAACAAAGAAGAAAAGATGAAGAACATCTGAGAATATGAAAAGAAAAGAAATTAGAAAGGATAATATATAAATCTATGAATCACAACATTAAAAATACAAAACCAAATAGGTAGCGAAAATCACAAGAAAAGACAAAAATTTGAGATGCGCAAAAACAGATCTTGAAATCTCATATCTCAGATTTAAAATTCTTAAAATCGCAAAATTAAGGAATACAAACGGAGAATCAAAATCGAAATAAAAAATAATATAACAAAAAATTAAAATCAAAATCGAAATCGGAAAAATCAAAATCACCTTCAAAGAGAATGAAAACAGAGAGAAAAAGAATAGAGGAAAAAATGCGAAAAACTACCGCGGTAAAAAATCAATTTTTAAAAAAAGTAATTTATTAAAGAGGTATTAAATGAAAGAAGCATGTATAAAAAAGTCATTTTTAAAAAGTGGTATTACAAATGCTCGAAAAACAATGCTTAATTAAAAGAAAGAAGAGTTGAAAACAGGATAAGGTCTATATAAAATAGAAAAATAAAGTAATTGTTATCTAAGGGAATTGAGAAGTTAATTATCTGTTATTAATGAACAAGAGTTACATATTTATAGGAGAATTAATCCCATGAATAAGTAAAGTCTTTATAGAATAGGAAATAGGTTAAACCGTCTTTAATCTAATGGGCCGGTTATGGAGTCCATCCATATGATTTATAACACTCCCTCTTGGATGACATAACCGTGTCTGACACTAAACCGGGATCTCTGTAATGCGCTGGAGAATGTTGCCTCATTAAAATCTTACCAGGAAAACCCAATAGGATATAACCATGGTGAAGGAAAAAGAGTACAACACGCACTACTCCCCCTGATTTGAGCATCATTGTAGATCCTTAAGTCTTCGCATTCCAATCTGATGGATGAGCTTCCGGAATGTTGAAGTTGGCAATGATTTGGTGAACAGGTCGGCTGAATTCTCGCCTGATTGGATTTGTTGAACTTTGACCTGTCTGTCCTTTTGCAACTCGTGGGTGAAGAAGAACTTAGGCAGAATATGCTTTGTCCGATCTCCTTTGATGTAGTTGTCCTTAAGTTGAGAAATACACTCGAACATAACCGTTGGCTCCTTATCTTCTTTCATGCCAAAATCGGATCGGATATGTTGAGTCATGAACCGTAACCAAACACATTCTCTGCTGGCTTCGTGAATGGCTAATATTTCCGCATGATTGGATGAGGTGGCTGCAATTGTCTGCTGCATAGATCGCCAAGCTATAGTCGTTCCTCCATGTGTGAAAACTTATCCGGTCTGTGACCTAGCTTGGTGCGGATCTGACAAGTAACCTGCATCAGCAAAACCAACTAATCCATCTGTGTTATGGTTAGTGTAAAACAATCCTAAGTCCTTAGTCCCTTGTAAGTATCTTAGGACGTGATTGATATCGTTCCAGTGTCTTTGAGTTGGACATGAACTAAAACGAGCTAGAAGACTCATGGCAAAACATATGTCTGGTCTAGTATGACTAGCCAAGTACATTAAAGCTCCTATGGCACTGAGGTATGACACTTCCGGACCGAGAATTTCTTCATCGTCCTTCTTTGGACCGAATGGATCGCTGTCCAATATAAGGCTTCTAACAACCATTGGGCTGGTCAATGGATGGGCCTGATCCATATTGAATCTCTTGAGTACTTTTTCAGTGTATGCCTATTAATGCACAAGGATTCTATTAGATACATACTCAAGTTGTAGCCCCAAACAAAATTTGGTATTACCTAGGTCTTTCATTTCAAATTTGGCTTTCAAGCATTCTACTGTTTGGGCGATTTCACCAGATGTCCCGAGGATGTTTAAGTTATCCACATATACTGCTATGATAACAAACCCTTTGTTTGCAAACTTCTTGGTAAAAATACATGGACTGATTAGATCGTTTTTATAGCCTTCTCTGATGAGATAGTTGCTTAACCGATTATACCACATATGTCCGCTTTTTTTAGTCCATATAAGGATATGTTCAGCCTAATACAGTGTTGACCACGTGACCCTTTCTTATCTTTGAGTTCAATGCAATCTGGTAATCTCATATATATTTCATTGTCCAGTGGGCCATCGAGATATGTGGTTACAACATCCATTAATTGCAAGTCCAATTTCTCTCTTATAGCCAGACTTATGAGGAATCGAAATGTTGTTGCATCCACCACAGGAGAATAAGTCTCTACATAATCGATTCCGGGTCCTTGTGAGAATCCTTGTGCTACAAGCCGCGCCTTGTATCTAATAAATTCACCAAGTTCATTTCTCTTTCGCACAAAAACCCATTTGTTTCCCACTGGTTCGACATTAGATAGTGTCCTTAAGATCAGACCAAACACATCTCGTTTCTTTAAACTATTTAACTCCACGTTTATAGCTTCTTTCCATTTTACCCAATCTGATCTATGAGTGCACTCTATAATGGACGTGGGTTCTAGATCCTCTTGCTTATCCGCAATTTCAAGTGCTACCTTATATGAAAATCTATCATTGATGTCGACATTTTTTCTGTTCCATCGAGTACCAGACATAATATAATTAATCGAGATCTCATATTATCAATCCCTTCAGAACCTTGAGGTTCGGCGTCCCGAACCTCATTAACTGGTCCATTAGAGTTAGGGTCGGCTGCGGCCGTGTCTGTTATCTCGGGAATCCCGGTTTGATCCACTGCACCTTTCTTTGGTTTCCGGGGATTCTTATCTTTGGAACCCATAGGTCTGCCACGTTTATGAGGTGGGGCAGACACTGTAGCAACTTGTGTTAGTCCATTTTGGACATCAATTCATAGTGGTACATTACAAGCTGGTACGTACGATTTAGTAACTTTCTTTTGGTCGGTAAAGGAATCTGGCAATTGATTAGCTAGCTTTTGTAAATGAATAATCTTTGGACTTCAGATTCACATTCAATAATCCGAGGATATTGCCAATTTAAGGATGTTTGATTTCATGAAATTTCCTTGACCAGCTTGTTTGTCTCTCCACCTAAGGATGGATATAACGATTCATCTAACTGGCAATCTGCATATCTGGCCTTAAATAAATCTCTTGTGGTCGACTCAAGATATTTAATGGTGGGAGAATCAAATCCAACATATATTCCCATCCTCCTTTGAGGTCCCATCTTAGTTCTCTGTGGTGGTGCGATGGGTACATGCGATGGGTACATAGAACAGAGATGTTTGGCTCAGGACCCGTTTGTAATTGGGATGGCGAATATCTATGCTCACTAGATGGCCGAAAGCATATTAGTTCAGCAGCATGTAAAACAGCATGTCCCCAAGCTGAGACCAGAAGCTACGACCTCATGAGTAATGGTCGAGCTATCAAGTGAATCCGTTTAATGAAGGACTCAGCTAGTCCGTTTTGTGTATGTACGCGTGCAACAGGATGTTCAACACTTACCCCCATGGACATAAAATAATCATTAAACGCTTGGGATCTGAATTCACCTGCATTGTCTAGACGTATAGTCTTTAAGGGAAAATCTGGAAAGTGGGCTCGCATTCTGATGAGTTGGGCCAATAACCTAGCAAATTCTTGGTTTCTAGAGGACAATAGACATATATGCGACGAGCGGGTCAATGCATCAATTAAAACCATGAAGTACCGAAACGATCCACAAGGTGGATGAATTGGACCACAAATGTCTCCTTGAATCCGTTCCAGAAATGTCAAGGTCTCTTTAGACACTTTGACTGGTGAAGGCCTTGTAATCAACTTCCCTTGTGAACAAGCAATGCACGTGTGGTGCTTCGGGAAAACACGATTCTCTTTAAGAGGATGCCCTTTAGAGCTTTGAGTTCATATATGCATCATACTTAAACTCAGATGACCAAGCCAGTCGTGCCAAGTAGTGTAATCATTAAACTGTGCTTTGATACCAGCATTAGCCTCAATCATACTGACCTTAGCATAGTAAAGACCAGTAGACAATGCGGGTATAGTCTCAAAGATTTGCTTATGGCCGTTTATCATCTTAGTGATAAGTAGGGATTCTTTGTTCCCTTCACCCTGAGTTTTAATATGATAACCATTTAACCTTATGTCCTTGAAACTCAATAGATTTCTCTTAGAACTAGGTGAGTATAGAGCATCTNATGTCCTTGAAACTCAATAGATTTCTCTTAGAACTAGGTGAGTATAGAGCATCTAATATTTCAAGATGCGTGCTCTTAGATAACAATATATGGGCTTGGCCATGGCCTTCAATTAGGCTCGATAT
>OVBA01003556.1:0-27266 GCA_900406435.1 Lepidium aucheri | reverse complement strand
TTAAATATAAGGTATTTTGTTAATTATTGAATTAATGTTATTATTCTAATTTAACAAACAAAATCTGTTAATTAATGATCTTATCATACTCTTAACTAAATTATTTGTTAAAATAACTATAACTAAAAAAAATTAAATTAAGGTTCAAAAATACAACCAATCAAATTAAGGTTCAAAAAAGTAACCAAATCATAAACAAAATCTCTATTAACCAATTAAAAAAAATTATTGCTACAAAGAGATAAAGATAAGACCAAATCATGTGACAAATTATCTTAAAAAATATTACTCAGACAAATTAATTAGTTAAAATAAATCGATAAATCAAAAAAATCTAAAATTTAAAATCTCTATTATTTTATTACAGAAACTCTTATTGTTACTATTTTATTATAATAGAAATATAAGTTAAAAATCTTTTTTATATTAAAGTTAAAACAAATTAGTAATATTATGTAGATAAAGTTATTATTAAGAATTAGTTAAAAGAATTTTATTAAATATTTTCAAAAGATAATTTTTTTAATTTATTACAAAATATATGAATATGTTAACGTTACAATTTTATTATATATAGAGGTTTGGATTAGAAATATCCCAACACAATATTTTTTGTTTTTTTTAATTGCGTTGACCAATAATATTTAAATTAAGTTTCTTATTAAAATCCAAAAAACTTATTTGTTAGAACAAACGAAATCGTATTAAGGTTTTTATCAAAATCTCAACAAAATATTTATTCTAAAAGAACCAATGAAAATCAAATCTTAATTGGTTAAAGATTTCTTTTTGAAAACCAGCAAAAATCAAATTTTAATTGGTTAAAATTTTATTTTTAACAAACAAAATTCAAATCTTAATTGGTTAGAGATTTTTCTAAAACCAACAAAAATTAAATCTTAAATGGTTAAATAGATGTTGTGATCATTATGATATTCAAATCTTAATTTCGAATCGTTTGAGAATTGTGATAATTGTTCTAGGTGGGTCGGGTCTTAAATAGATGTTGTTTATTAGTTTTCCTATCAGGATTAGGAGAATTATTTTTAATAAATACTGATTAGGATAAGGATATAATTATGATAATCTCGTAGGCAAAATAATCTCTTATAATTAACTAATAAATAATATGATCTAGATAATAATAATTAATTAATTAGTTATATAGTCTTATCACATATAATTGTGTGACAAATATTATGTGATAATATTTCCTAGTAACAATACAACCTAGTCCAAAACAGACAATATAACACGGTATTTAAGTTAATGTTATGCTTTTATTATATAAGAGATGTTATACACACGTATAAGATGTAAAATTTAAACAAAATTTAAATTTTGGAGCCAAAATTTTAAGTAACTCGTTTAAATTTTGTTTGGTACCAAAACTAAAAACTGAGAGGCTATATATGTGGACAAATGAATGAACTCTAACAACAAAATTTTATTCATGGCTTCTCATAATATTGATTTAAACGTACATTTTGTAAATAAAAAAAATTATAAAGATGAGAAAACTATTTGTCTTTCATCACGTATAAGATAAACACTTTGATGACCACACAGACAATATATACTCAATTTGACTACACATGAAATAAAGCAATTCAATCTCGTATTAATTTATTCGTTTGTAATAGTTTAAGTTATTTTTACTTTATAAATCAGAAAATATAATGAGGATAAAATTGACAAACTTTGGTTAATTATACATTGAAAATCTAAAACATCAACTTTTTAGAAACAAATATTTTTTCTAAAACATCAACAAAAAGTGAACGGAGAAAGTATTAAATAATTGTACCCAAATACTAGAATTTCGAAATCATCAATTCCGTGTTAACATCTAGACATGCCGGTAACACGCAGTAAAATACTATGCTCCCATGCATCACAAAAAGCACGTGTAAATAATTTCTTAGAAAGAAAAACCATCATCTATGCTAACACTGAATTCAACTAACTATCCAAATAAATTGAAATATACTAGCAATCTAATCATATACTCTCAACCTCAAGATCAAACACCTAAACCATTCTTATATATGAAAAATGGGAAGCGGATCTATTCCGTATCCGATAAGTTTAATTCTGTTTAACCTTTGTATATGATTTGTTTTCTGGGAGTACCTAAAGCAAGCATGACATCATTATGAAAATTCCTTCTGATGTTAGCAATGTACAAATGGAAGGAAAAGAGATAGTATCAGGTTCCCTAAATACCTATATCCATATTCATGTTTACATTATCCACATACATTTGAATTCTGCCATTTTTAACATCCGATCTCTTTAATTACTTTTTAAAAGTAATATCTCTTTAGTTTTTAGAAAGAAGGAAAAAAATAATGATAAGAGAAACAAAGAACGAGTTCTCTAAACTTTGCGAGATATGTTGCGTTTTTGACAGGTAATTCATTTTATTTATTAAATATAACTAGATGATTTTTTCGCACATGCCTGCGAACATAAAAAAGTTTAAATAATTTTAAATTTTTATTATCTTATATATTAGGTATCAAATTTTAATAATCGGTATTACATAAAAAACACTAAAGACAAATTCAATGTGAAATATAAAAAATAAATTTCTATTAGAAAAGTTTTCTATAATTTTCTAAGACCTAAAATACAATATTATCAATTTTATAAAAATAATATATTAAATGTTTTTTATTAACCTCTCATTTAACAAATCATAATAAACATATGTTTATGTTATGAATTTTTTTTCAATAGTTTCATGTTTTTGAATAAAACTAAAAAATTTGTAATCAAAATTGGAAAATACATATTATTTTAGTCTAATTTTAAACTAACTGTTTCGTATATCAAAACCATCTCAATTGATGTGAGTGATCTTCATAGACTCATAATTTTCACCCTCATAGATTCATGTCCTCTAAAAATATATAGAAAATTAATTGGTCACCACGTGTTGGTAGAATAGACTTCTAAATAATTTTTTCATCCACTTATGAAATAATATTTATATTATTATATTCTTTCTATCAAAAATTTTTACTTTTAATATAATATGCTTCTCCAACATTATTATCATGTTTTTTGAATAAAATTACAAAATTTGTAAATCAAAATTTTACAATATGTATTATTTTAGTTTACACACAATTTTAAATTAATATCTTCGTCGATTAAAACCATCTCAAATTATTTTGAATGATCTACATAGTCTTACAATTTAATTATGATTTTGTAGCAATTTAATACTCGATTGAATTCTTTGATAAAAATAATTTGAGTATGTAAGTTCTTAACTGTCAATATGAAAAAATATATAAAAAAATAAACAAAAGAAACTTTGAGAAAAAACAAATACTACAAATTGAATGAATGTTTGTGGTGAAAGAAAAATTTACGATAGATTGAAGTTAGATGTCTTTTTTTATATAGAAAAATATATAATATTCCAATAGAAATAGGAATTACTACTGATTAGGATAAATATGAAAAATTTGTATATCTTTATCGTATTAAAACTTAAATAGTTAAGAACAATATTAAAACCAAAAGAAAAGAACAAAAACTTTCTTGTCTAATTTTTGGAAATTTTAAATTTTTAAAAAAAAATTATATTTATTTGAAAATAAAAATATTAATTTTAAAATAAAAGTTAAATTAAAAATAAATAGTTTTGTATGTAAACTAAAAATTTCTAAGTGATTTATGTAATTATCTATATTATAAAAATAAGATTAAATCAAAACAAAGAAATAATAATTTTATGTTTTATTATATCTTAGAAAATTTATTTATTATCTTCATATCAAAATAAAATAAATTAATTAATATTAAAATAAACTAAATTTTAATACTCTGAGTAAATTTGTAATTTAGTGTTATGGTAACTTTGTAATTAACCACGTTGAATCAAACGTAGTATTGACATGTAAGCCTTTTTATAAAAATTACTCTTCTAATAATATATAAGATTGTGTTGTGTTTAACTGCCATAAAAACAGCTCTTGTTTTTTTTTCCAACAATGAATCACAATTTGCCGGCCAATTAACTTACTACATAATATAAATTTTACTATTTACTTTTAGTAAACTTATCACATGCCAATAAATTAAATGTCACCTTGGAATTCTTGTTATTGTTGAAAAATGTTGATGAAGTTGTTCTTCGTGCGAAGACTGTTGTCGTTCCAACTTGAAATTTTGATAAAACTTATGTTGCGCATTTACCAATAATAGTCAGGTTTTAACTGTTACAGATTTTAACTAACCCTAATTTAGGAGAAATATATAGTTATGTAACTAATGAGATTAAGAAGAAAATACAACCACTAACCATTACCACCTTCTAATGAATCGTTCTAATCCGAAATATTCGCCGTAAACTTAATCCTTAATTATTGGATATTATCACGTTATCACTCTTACCTTGTTATCTAAAAGTAGCATTTCAATGTGACTTCGTCCTTTTATAAATAAGTTTTGCGCATCTATAAACATTCTTGTTTTTGTTTCGAACAACTAAAACAGAAACATCTACTCCAAAGAGTTTTTTTTTATATAACAGAAGTCAGATAGAGATTTAGATCAAGGTTCTAATCAGAGTTTTATTGCCCAGGTAAATTTTCACTGCTTTTATTTATGTAATCTGAAGAATTAGCTAAAGAAAACTAAAAATATTTGTGACGAAAAGTAAATACTAGTGTTAATCTGGAGTCATTTTTTAAAAATAAAACACACTCCATATAAATATTTCAAAGATTTGCTTCATTTTATAAAATGTTTTGCATGTTTTTATATAAACTTTACTGTATTAAATATTTTAAGACTTTTATCATTGATTGAATTGTACTCCCTCTGTTTCATAATATAAGTTATTTTAGAACTTTTTTCTGTTTCAAAATATAAGTTGTTTTACAAAACCAAGACAAAAAGTAAACTAAAAGTTAAAATAAACTAATTTTTTATTTAAAAAAATTATTCTTTTTCTTTTTAATTAAATGCTAAGATAAAGTAGTGAACTTTTTATTGAGAAAACAAAAAGTAAAAAATTTCTTAATAGTTGTGCATTCAAGCAAAACAACTTATAAAAAGAAATAGAGGGATTATTAAAATATAATATTAAATAACTAATATATTAAAAAAAGTTAATGTATGTTTTCAGAATTTCAAAACTTTATATTATAAAAGAGAGAGAGAGAGAGTAGTATTTAAGTTGAATGGGCTAAGTATTAGTTAGGATATAAATGGGCTCATGTTTAATGCTTTAGATTCGTATCATAACAGTAATACGAGTAATTAATAGAGAAGGGTTATATTTAGGTAATAATCTCTTGAAAATAGATAAATCATGGGGTGTGAGATCAGTTGACGTGATTTATCCACTCCAAATAAATCTGCTGGTTGATTTCGAAATTTTTGAAAGAAAAGATAAGAATCTCGTGAAAATCCAACTAATCGTTGTAGATTACAAAAAGATTAAAGGTGATGTAGGTCCTACTGAGTTATTAGATTTGTAATTAAGAGATTCTTATCCAACCAAACTCACTTCATCTTCTATCTCCTCTCATCTCTCACTTTCAGTTGTGACCTACTAGTAGTACTTCTTAGATTACATCGGTTTCTCCACTCTGTAACATTCTTTGCTGTGTTAATATATTAACTGAACTCTCTGGTGAGACTCGATAATTTTCAAACGATGCCTTTTGTTTTGTTTTTTGATTTTTAACTTGTTATGTTTTTCAAGTTTCCGGTTTAGACAGTTTGGTTTGGTCTTTGATCTCTTCATTATGTTATTGTTGACTGCGTATATCATGCATGTGTCTAAAATGGAAAGGAATCAAAGAGAGATCTCAAATTCTTTGATAATAGAGGATTTTCATATCCTCTTTGAATATATTCGTTTAACCTCTCTCACTCTTTATATGTATGTATAAAATAATTAACATATTCTGGGTTTTGTCAATTGGAATCGCAGGCACGATCGCAGGCACCGACTGTGAGAATCTCTTCTCCTTTGTTAATTGAGAGTATTGTCACAGTTGTAGTGGAATTCAGACAAACGAGATCAAAGAAAATGGTGGAAGGAGGAATAGCAAAAGCAGACAAAACAGAGTTTACAGAGTGTTGGAAAACGACATGGAAGACGCCTTACATCATGCGACTCGCTCTCTCCGCTGGTATCGGAGGTCTTCTCTTCGGTTACGACACTGGAGTCATTTCAGGAGCCCTTCTCTACATCAGAGAGGATTTCGAAGAAGTCGATAAGAAAACATGGCTTCAGTCAACTATTGTCAGCATGGCTGTTGCTGGAGCCATCGTCGGAGCAGCCGTCGGAGGTTGGATTAACGATAGATTTGGTAGGAGGATGTCAATTCTAATAGCCGATGTTCTTTTCCTTATTGGTGCAATTGTGATGGCTTTTGCTCCTGCTCCTTGGGTCATCATTCTTGGAAGAATCTTTGTCGGTTTTGGTGTTGGTATGGCTTCGATGACGTCACCGTTGTACATCTCGGAGGCTTCTCCAGCTAGAATTAGAGGTGCACTTGTTAGTACCAATGGTCTTCTCATCACCGGAGGACAGTTCTTATCTTACCTCATCAATCTTGCTTTTGTCCATGTAAGTGAAATTGGTAGCTTTGAATAATTCTTATGTATTATCACCAAATCCAAAGAGTCTCTAAATTTTGATTGAATATTGCATTCTAAATTTTGATTGAATATTGCAATGAACAGACTCCAGGAACATGGAGATGGATGTTGGGAGTTGCGGGAGTTCCAGCAATAGTTCAGTTTGTGCTAATGCTGTCGCTGCCGGAATCTCCACGGTGGTTATATAGAAAGGATAGAATTGAGGAATCTAGAGCAATCCTTGAGAGAATTTACCCGGCGGACGAAGTGGAGGCGGAGATGGAAGCACTTAAAGAGTCTGTGGAGATTGAGAAGGCGGACGAGGCTATCATTGGAGAAAGCTTCATTGCAAAAGTCAAAGGAGCCTTCGGGAATACTGTTGTACGCCGTGGACTCGCCGCCGGTATCACAGTACAAGTGGCACAACAGTTTGTGGGGATTAACACTGTAATGTACTACAGTCCTTCAATTGTGCAATTCGCTGGTTACGCCTCCAACAAGACAGCTATGGCCTTGTCTCTCATTACATCCGGTTTGAATGCGTTGGGTTCGATTGTGAGCATGATGTTTGTGGATCGGTACGGGAGACGAAAGCTGATGATCATCTCTATGTTTGGCATCATAACATGTCTTGTCATCTTAGCCACAGTGTTCTCACAAGCGTCCATTCACGCTCCAAAAATCGATGTCACGGAGTCAACCACGTTTGCTCCAAACGCTACATGTCCAGCGTTTGCCCCACTTACTGTAGCTAATGCTCTTTCCCCAAAGTGGAACTGCATGAAGTGTTTGAGGTCGGAATGTGGATTCTGCGCAAGCGGAGTACAGGCATACGCACCAGGTGCATGTGTGGTGTTATCAGATGACATGAAAAAGACTTGCAGCTCAAAAGGAAGAACATACTTTAAAGATGGATGTCCAAGCAAGTTTGGGTTCTTAGCAATAGTGTTTTTGGGGCTTTACATTGTAGTGTACGCACCAGGAATGGGCACTGTCCCATGGATTGTTAACTCTGAGATCTATCCACTTAAATATAGAGGTGTCGGCGGGGGAATAGCTGCCGTCGCAAATTGGGTCTCCAATCTCATTGTGAGCGAGAGTTTCCTCTCACTCACCAAAGCTCTCGGCTCCTCTGGGACTTTCCTTCTCTTTGCTGGCTTCTCTGCCACTGGACTCTTCTTTATTTGGTTACTCGTTCCGGAGACCAAAGGGCTTCAGTTTGAGGAGGTAGAGAAGTTGCTCGAGGTCGGTTTCAAGCCCAGTCTCTTGAGACGGAAGAACACGAAGGCTAAAGATGTCGATACGGCTTAAGATGACCATGATCACTTCTCTCCTTATATATATCATTTTTCTTTTTTACTGTCGCAACCAAATCCAAGTTTTAATATTTTGTGAAAGGGGATTGAAATACATAATATCAAGACCTTCTAAAACCTCAAAGAATGCAATGCATGATTCAAAGCAGAACCTCTCACAGACTAAAGATTTCGAGGACATACTTTATTTTACAGTATGGGAAACTAGATTTGAGGTTTGAATGTGTTACTCTCTAATAGTAAATTTAGAAATAAGTTCAAAATTTTATTAAATTATGTCATAGTTCTCACTGTTTTGTTTTTAGTTACAATTAGGGATGTTAATATGAAAAATCTACCCTATTTAGACCAACCTTATTTAAAACTTATCTCATTTAATCTATTAAATTTTGTATCCATTTAGATCCATTTAAATATTTTGTACCCATTTAAACTCATTTAAACTTTTTTTTCAACAAATAAATTATATTTTTCAAACCGGGAAGAAGACATATTGTTTACAAATGAGCAATTGCAAGATAAATTTCTAATGTTTCTAGCTAGCCAATTCGTATTTCTGTTAAGGACCCTAAGAATCGGGTGAAGTGAAAAAGAGGAGAAAAGTCTTCTGAGTCTGTCAAATTCTTCAAGGTATTCAGAGAGTGCTGGCTAATCTTCAGGAGAAGCCACCATCTTCAGAATCTCCGCGCAATTAGTGGCACATTGGACTTATGAAAACTCCAATGCATGAAGGGACTCAATTTCCCAAAGGAGCGTTTTGAATTTGGTATGAAGAGGAGATAAACATTGGGACACACTCTTCGCCCACCAAACACCCCCATCTAATTGAATCTGCAAAGCAAAACCAACCAATTCTTGAGAAATACTCAGAATCCTTCTAGGATCTATCTATAAAACATCAAACACCTAAGAAACTCTGATCACCAATAGCAGGCTTTGAGACTGCCTCCCAATACTCGTCTAGCCTCACAAGTATAGACCTACTTGCCAATTCTCTGGCCTTCTCTGCTTGAACTTGGAACCACTCATTAGCCTCTGCTTCAGCACAACGAAGAATATCTCGAGGATCTCTGTCCAAATTACCAAAAGTCTTGTCTTTTTTGCTTTCCAAATATTTCAGAGAATCCATGGAAAGCACCGAAATACCTCTAAGTCTAGTAATCTCCAGAAAAGATATTCCAAATTAGTGTAAACCGATGATCATGGGAAAAATCTTATTCCTGAGGGAATATTTGATAAAGCCCATGTTTGTAAAGCAAGTGGACACTCAAAGAAAGTATGGTTAATGGATTCTCTCTCTACTCCTCACCGAGAACAACGTGCATCACATCTTATTCCTCTACTATGTAGAATTTCTCTAACTCGGAGACTTCCCGAAGAAATTCGCATAATAAAGTGCTTACTCTTTGGAGGACAATCTATAGTCCAACCATTTGGTTGTATATCTCGAACAGTGGGTCCATACCTTACCCTACATCCATCTCAGTGGAAGACTCTACCTTATATCCTGACTTCATTGTATACATGCCGGGTTTGTTAAAATACCATCTAAAGTAATCCAGTTTTTCCAAATTAGGGGGTTTGATGCCCAAAATAAGCGGCACATCCTTAGGGTCAACTAGTTGTTTTACTAGAAGAATTTTCCAAGAACATGAAGATAAATCAATCAGTTTATCTACTGAAAGATCAGGACATAACATTGGTTCCCTACCAATGGCAGGCCTCAGAATTATGCTTGCAATCCAAGGATTATGCCATACAAGAATATATTTACCATTGCCAATTCGTTTTTATAAGACCTTTACCAACAAGAACCCTAGCTAAAATTATGCTCCTCCAACCATAAGATATGGTGAACAAGTCCTCAAAGGAACTAATAGATTAGATTCTTTAAAATATCTTCCCCTAAAGATCTTTGCGAACAAAGATTCTGGCTGATCTAGTAGCCTCCACAGTTGTTTAGCTAGTAAAGCAAAATTAAGTTCCTCTATATATCTAAACCCCATACCTCCTTTTGATTTATCTATAAATATTTTCACTTTTTCCAGTGCATACCTTTTGAATTCTTACTATTCTTTCACCAAAAATATGCAATTGTACTATATAAAGACACAAATTATCTATTTAGGTAGTCTATAGCAAGATATCACATAGCTAGGCAAGGCCGTGACTTATCAGAATCTCTTTACCTCCTTTAGAAAATAATTTAGACAACTAACTCGAAATCATCTCCTTAAGTTTATCACTAATAAATCCAAAGATCTTAGATTATGAACCTGTCATACTCTCAGGAAGTCCTAAACAGATACCCATTTCTCCTAAATTTGAGATTTCTAAAATATCTTGGATCTCGGCTTTATCTTATGATTTAACAGAGTGTCCAAATTAAATTAATGATTTTAAGAAATTAATTTGTTATCCAGAAGCAGCTTCATACACTTTCAAAAACTCCAATATTGCTCTAGCTTGAGGAGTATTTGCTTTATAGAAGAAAAGAGAATCATTAGAAAAATGAAGGTGAGCGAGCAATGGACTCCCTATTCCGATTCCCAAACCATCGATCGACCTTCGATATTTCTCTTTCTTAAGGTTATGGATTAACACTTCTGTGCACAAAATAAAAATAAGATGATAGAAGATCACCTTGTCTAAGGTATAGTTGGGGAACTAAATGTCCTCATGGTTGTCCATTAATAAGAAAAAATAACTCACAAAACGAATATACCACATAACACATTGGATCTATGAATCTTGGAAACCCATTCGGCGGAATAGACTTCAAAAAAGTCCCCTTCTACTCTGTCATATGTATCCATTTTAATAGCCATAAAGGAACCTCTACACGATATTAGTTCTTAATGCATGAACCTGCTATCATAATATTATCAAAAATAAGTCTTTCTGACACAAAAGCTGATTGTGGTTCTGAGACCAACTGTGTAAAAAATCTCTTTAGTCTTTGGAGAAAAACCTTCGATACTGCCTTATACCCCATATTAAAAATACTAATCAGTCTAAATTCTGAGACTAATGTAGTTTTTTCCTTTTAAGGAATAAGACACACATTTGTCTTATTTAATCTAGGGTCAAATTAGCCTGAAATAAGAAAATTATTAATCATATTTACCAAGTCATCCTTAACGACATCCCAAAATTTCTGGAAAAACAGACCTGTCATCCCGTTTAGTCCAGGAGTTTCCTCTGGATTCATCATAAAAATTACCTTACGAACTTCCTCTTTTGTTACACACGCCATTAAGAGATCATTTATCTCTGAAGTTATAATATTAGGAAGTTTAGAGGCTCAGAGAAATCTGAAGACCCATTTAATGTAAATCATCTTCAAAATAAGTTGATACTAGATTCCTGAATGCCTCCTCATCGGATATCCAATGTTCGTTGGAGTCCATCAAACCAGATATCTTGTTTTTTGCCCTCATAATTTTTGTTTAAGCATGAAAAAATTTGGTGTTGTTATCACCTTTCGTTAACTATTATTATACTTTTTTGTTTCCAGAAAATTTTCTCCTCTCTGATAAGTAACTTCTTAAATTTTCATAGCCGACATTTGATTATCATTTTATATTGTTCTAGTTTTTTTTGGAGCTTGTGGATTCTCCCTTTTTCTGATGGGAAACAATATTAGCGCAAACTTGAAATTTTACCTCTATATTTCTTAATTTATCTGAAAATTTGAGTATACCATCTCTTCAAGAAATTTTCCACCCTCTATGTGATTGCCTCTACTGGCCCTAGTTTACCAATCCAACACTTATCAAAACAAAATTAATTTTTCCTTTTAATGATACAGTGATCCATTTCCGCAAGAATTGGTTAGTGATCTGATCCTATCATGTTTAAATAATGAACCCGAGAATGTGAAAAAATTAGATGTCAATTAGAATTGGCATAACCTTTATCCAACTTACATCGTACAATAGAGTTATGACAAACTGCTCTCCAAGACCATGTATTGCCTATAAATGAGAATTCCACCAGCCCACAAATGTTTTTCATAATGTTAAAAGGAATAAACGAATTATTATTTCTAAGAACTCCTATTTACTCATGGTAACTGTTAATTCATTAAAATTACCCATTAGAAACCATGGATTACCTCTTGTTAGTCCAAATCCCGTTAATCTCTCTCATACCATTTCCCTTAATTGCTTAATAAAGATCTTTGTAAATAAAAGACATATTAAATTTTTGATTATTAAATTTAGCCTCAACATCAATAATTCTATTATCCTTATAATTGAGGATTACACCATGTTCATTATTATAAACAGGGNAAACAGGGCCAAAACCCCCCCCCCCCGGCTCCAGTGGGTCAACGGTTATTAAGTTAGTATACCCCAAAATGAGCTTGTAAATTCTGTAAATAATTAAAACATATCCTTGTTTCACATCAAAACAGAAAATCATGCTTATTATTCATCCATAAATTCTTTAAAAACTTCAGTGTTACATAACTAGAAACTCCTTGAACATTCTAATTTAAAACTTTCATAAATAGAATTATTATTAAAAAGAAGTACTACTCTTAAACCAGGCGTTCTCCCTCGGCAAGAGTACTTGGTTCATCCACAGAACCAGCTTTGACCCCCATAATTTCTTGGGAGATAAAAAGTTATGCTTACGAGAACTTGCTCCCGTGAGGATTGAAACCATTTTTTCTCCTTTACGTACATATACAATTAGAGGCTTATCCATTTGCTCTCCTTTGTAAACTTCTACAACCTGAGTGTGGTCTCTATTTGCTCTCTCTTCAGAACTTTATGAGCTTTCTCGACCTCTAGGAATTCCTCACCAACTTCATTACCAAAGTTTATTTGATTACCATCCACCATAGCCTCATCTATTTGTTCTTGCACTGAATGGGAATCATCTTCATCTTGTGGAAACAGCACTCTCCGTGACCGGATTGTCACATTTCCCAAACTAGAAGAAGAAGGTTGATCCTTATGCATTAACAAACCTACAAATGAGGATATAGATTTTATGATCTTCGGATTAGGTAAAAGAGAATACTCATTTAATAATTCAAACCCAAAACAATGATCAGAGTCCAAAGAAATACTCAATTGAGTTAAAGCCAAAGATTTTGAGGATTTTTCTCGACCTCTTAATCTGTCATGTTGTCTCCTAATTGGTTGATTGTGTAATTCCCTCTCACGCATAAATTGAGCTCCATAGTAAGGACCACTCATTCTCCTAATAGCAGTACTTGTCTTATAACTTCGTGCAGCCAAGAAATCTCCATGTGACTGTCAGTCAAAGCTCTGAGTGACCACTACCGATGGATTTCCTTATGGACACTTCACCATTTCATGGCAGAGGCTATTACACAACTTACAGTGTCCATTAAACTTTGAATATTCAAAGTGGATCTTCTGTTCTTGCCTCCCCCAAAATTCTGCTATTGTTTCAAAGGTAAAAGGTTTAAAACCATCCATAGCTACATTTACATTACCTTCATCAAAATCCATCTCCAACACCTTCCCGAGGGTCTCACCAATAGCCAAAAAGTCTCTGCTGTCCAGAATTGAATGGGTACATCGACAATTTTGACCCATAAGCGAATCTCAGAAGGATAGTTGATGTTAGCATCTGGCATTAAACGTACCACTGACAACATCCAGTAATCAAAGTGGAAAGGTTCAGCCCTTAACACTTCCTCGATATCAGCCTTTTCGTCAAAGTCGTTTTGAAAACGGCCCCTTCCCAAGTCAGAGCCATGGACTATGTCCTCCAGTTTCCAAACCTCTGGGAGTAGTAGCAAGAGTGATGCAACATCTTGTTTGCTCAGATTAAGACACCTTCCAATCTATGTCTTCTCATATGCCTTTATAATTTTAAAGTTATAAAAATGAGGGAACTTGATTTGACTTATTGTCGGAGTCTTGCCTTCAGCCTTTTCCTTAAGAGCCGAGGATTGCATTTACCCAAGAAAGAGCAAAAGAAAAAAAATAAAAGAAGTTAGGGGGTGTATTGAACCTTGAATTTTAAGTGATTGTGAATGATTTAGATTTTATAAAAAATTTAAATGATTTTAGATGAATTTAGGCAAATTCTTATGATTTGTTACAAAATCTTATAGAATTCCACCTAAAACCATGAGATTTGTATTTTTGTATTTTTTTGTTGAAATTTTAAATTTATTGATCAACTAAAAAATGAGTTATTTACACAGATTGGCATAAGAAAAGCCAATAGAAAGAATAAAAGGAAATTAGTTTTGTCTAACTTCAAACCAACGCCTAAGAAGGCCCTCTAATCTATGAGGAGCTTTATAACCAAGAGAGGAGATATGGTTTCAAATAGTCTTGTTCACTATACAAATAATACCAGAGGTGTTAGTCCAAACCCTGCCATGAATTCGAGCAATACACTCTCTCCAAATATAGTAAACAGAAGTTTGAAAAGCCATCTTTGAAAGAATATTGTCCAAATGTCTCAGATTACCAGCCGAGAGTGAAGAGATTGTAGAATTCTAGTCCATAGATATGATGGAAGGTAGCAAACAAGAGCATAGCTCCATCCAAATAGTAAAACTAAAAGGACAAGCAAAGAAAAGATGGTCCCGAGACTCGACTTGTTCACCACATAGAACACAACTTTGAGTACAGCCCCATAATCTCATCCTAACTCCAGTGGAAAATCGGTCTCTTACTGCTGGCCATGTTATGAAAGCAAAACAAGGCACAGATTGGGAGAACCAGAGAAGTTTGTGTCAATGTACCTGATCATGTCGCGTTCTGAGTTGCTGCCAGATCTTAGAGGCAGAGAAAGAAGGCCGAAAAGAATCAGAAGAATGACACCATAGAACTAAGTCAGATCCATCATCATTGTTAGGAGGTTGCACAGCTTGAAGATGCTGAATAATATTTGAGAATCTCCTAGTAACTGCAGAACGATAAAACCAAGAAGTATTTGCAAATGCAGAACTAACCTTAGTACTTCGAGAAATTCCAAGATACCTTGTTTCTGACTCTCCCATTAAAAGTAGGAGATTACCTAATGAGCTCCAATTATCAGACCAAAAAAAAGTATCTCTACCAGAGTGTATATCAATCCTGATAAAATCATATATTGCAGGTTGAAGTTTAAGGAGCTTCCTCCAAATCCATGACCCATGAGTTCTAACCTTTATATCCCAAAATAAGGACTGATGGAGTAGGTAATGGTGAGTCCATGCTACCCACAAAGAAGCAGAGCAAGAAAAAATTCGCCAAATGAGATGAAAAGCGAAGACACTAGATGAGATTATTAAAGACCAAATCCCCAAACCCCCTTCAGAAGCAGGAAGACAGACATCCTTCCAATATACTTTTGCTTTGTGCTTGTCATTTGGATTCCCTGCGCAAAGAGAAGCAGAGCAGAGACTTTCAGTCTCTTTAAGACAGCGACCTAGAAGCTGGAGGACTGAAAACCAAAAATTAGTGAGACTGTGAACAACAGATTTAATAAGCTGAACCCGTCCCGCATAGGATAGAGTTCTGGCAGCCCAACTGATCATTTTTTACTTGATTTTATCTATTAAAAGCTTGTAATCAATCCTTGAAAGATTCTTGGTAGATAAAGGGAGACCAAGATATTTGATGGGGAGAAAACCTTGAGAAATACCAGTCTCATTTATAGGAGAAACAACACCTGGCAGAATGCAACCCCCTAAGAAAATGGCAGACTTTGAGAGATTAATATGAAGACCAGAAATAGCAGCAAAATCAGACATGACTTTCAAGACCCCTTGTATAGACTGAGTTGAACCATCTGTAAACACCAAAAGATCATCTGCAAAACTAAGATGAGTGAGGTGAATGGCTTCACACATAGGATGATAACCAAGTTTAGATTCCGCAGCAGCATGATTCAGGAGCTTAGAGAGAACATTATTCAGGATAACATAAAGGTAAGGAGATAAAGCACATCCTTGTCTAATACCACGACTGCTGGAAAAGAAACCCTTCAAATCTCCATTTATGGAGACAGAGAAAGAAGTTGTAGAGATGCATAAGTGAATCCAATGCACAAAGATATCTGGTAATCGCATGGCCTTAAGAACTTCAACAATAAATCTCCAATTCACTGTGTTAAAAGCCTTTGCTATATTAAATTGATAGCACATCTATCAGGAGAGGAAGGTTTATGATAATCCTTCACTAATTCAGTAGCAAGTAAAATGTTTTCAAAAGCAAATGAGATTTAATGAAAGCACTCTGGTTCAGTTCAATAGCATCAGGAAGCAGAATCTTCAATCTATTAGCAATGAGTTTAGAAATTACTTTATAGAAGATGTTGCAGCATGCAATTGGGCGATAATCATTCATGGAAGCTGCATCAGATCTTTTGGAAACAAGACAGAGAGCTGTGGCGTTTACTCCTATAGGTAAAAAGCCCAAAATGAAGAAAGACTGAACTGTTACAATAAAGTCTTTACCAATAATAGACCAGGCTGCCTTAAAGAACTCTAGAGTGAAGCCATCCGGCCCAGGAGCCTTATTCGTAGGCAAGGAGAAAGCGACCCGAGTTATTTCATCAGCAGAAATGGGAGCAATTAATTTCGAAGCAGTATCCTCAGAGCACTGGAAGTCAATAACATCATCAAGAGGTATTTGAAGAACAGAAATATTCTCAGAATGTTGCAGAAATTTCTTAAAATAGTTAACAACTTCCTCTTTAATATCTGAGATATTGGTGAGAGTATTTCCAGATTCATCAATAAGACTGTGAATTGCGTTTTTTGCTGCTCTGGTCTGAACCATTCGATGAAAATATGCTGAATTTTGATCACCAAGCACTTAGCCAATTTATTCTGGACTTCTGTCTAAAGAAGTCCTCCTCAATTCAAACAAGATGATTCGATTTAGATGAAGCCTCAGCAGCCGCACTAAAGGGAGGAGAATCCGGGGTAAGAAGAGCCTGATTCTGAGCAGTACACATATCTTGAAAAGCAAATTTGGTACACAATGGAAGATTCCCATAATGCGACTTATTCATCTCAAGAAGAACAGACTTTAACAACTTCAATTTGCGATGAAAAATGTGTAATGCTGAGCGGGAATGGAAGAGCAGAGGGGATAAAACCCAAACATCTTGAATTCGAGGAAGGAACAGTCATGAGAAGCCAAAAAGTTAAAAAAGCAAAAAAGCTTACGATTACCAGAATCAATGGAAGAATGTGAGACAACACTTCTAGCATGATCTGAGATTCCACCAGATTAGAACTTAGTAAAGAAATGAGGAAAATTAGATTTCCAATAGGAGTTTACCAAGACTCGATCTAGCTTTTTACCAATAGGGTTAGCTGAATGATTATTCCACCAAGTAAACAATGGACCAGAGAAAGCCAAGTCGGAGAAGTCACAATGAAGAATCAGATTCTGAAAATGTTTCGTACCGGTTTAATCAAAAAGATACTCGGAAGCACGAGAATGCTCACTGGAAGAAAGAACTTCATTAAAATCCCCAAGGAGAATCCAAGGTTGATTCAGACTCACATATATACAATGCAAAGAAGAGATCTCCTCCCAAAGAGAGCGCCTATCAATCTCAAAGTTTGAGGCATATATAGTTGAACATATGAATGTCACACCAGAACTAACAATTTGAACACCACAAGTGATCTGCTGAGAACTGTTTGTAAGAATGGAAACTGCAACATCGGGAGAAAAGCAAAACCAAATACGACCAAATCTATGATGCTCATAATTTGATATAAACTTCCAACCAGGAAAAACAGAACACATAATCAAAGCACTAGCACCTTCCTGAACCCTTGTTTCAAAAAGACAACCAATAACATGCTTATTTTCCTTAATCCAAGCTTTTAATATAGCATGTTTTCGTGGCATATTAAAGCCACGAACATTCCAAGCAAATAAGGACATCATAGCTTCCTAAAGGAAGCCTTTCGAGCAGGGTGTTTAAGAGGTATATCTTTAGACAGAGCTGTTGAAAACTTAGAACCCTTAGTTTTAGAATCAATTACTGCAGAACACTTATTATCTCTGGAGAGAGCAGAAAACTTAGAAGTCTCACCTTCTTCAGGGGTATTAGTTAAAACATGAAAAACGAAAAGGAGATATAACTTGAGTTTTATTACGACACTCCAAAAGTACTGAGGTATTAGGAGATAAAAGGCCACGAGAGCAATGAACAGAGGACCAGATTTCAGAGTTGGGAGCAGAAATATCAGCAGAAGTAGAACTAGTAGCAATACAATTCTGATAAGAGGATAGAGCAGGTGCAGAAGTTTGGATTTCAGGTTGGGGAACATGGTTTGCAGTTTCAGTAGGAACAACACTTGGCATAATAGAAACAGCCTTTTGAGGAGAAGATACAACCTTAGGGTCAAAATTGATATCTTTAACCTGAACATTAGAAGGCATAACAGTAGTATTTTGGCGGTCATTCTGAGGGGCAGAAAAAACCCAGAATACTAGAATGTTGAGAAGCCATAGAAGTCTTACAAGAAGAAGAATTATGACCCTATTTATTGCAATCAGCACATTACTTAGGCAGCCAAGGGTAAGAAATCTGAATCCTAGATGCATCACCTTTTCTTGCAGGAAGCAGAATACAGGAAGGCAGAACTTTGTTCAAGTTAACATCAATCTGAATCCTGGCTACGTCAAAACGAAGACACTTTTCTGTATTGGGATGAAGCTTAACTGGAACACCAATGTGGCTAGTCAAAAAACCCAAACCCTTATAGGAGAACAAATCACCTAGAGCAGCAGCAAAATCCACCCAAAGGAAAACAGATGAGAGATCCGGATCAGAAGAAGCATATTCTGGAGACCATATTTTGACCATGAGAGGTGCATCACCAATATGCCAGAATCTACGATGCAGAATACGACCACGGGTTACATCATCTTCAATTCGAAAGAGAACAGAGTTCAAATTGATAAAATGTGCATCAATCTTTAAGTTCTTTTTTGGGTTTTGCCAAATTTGATTCACAGTGGCATGGATTGTACCAATATGTGGCACATCACCAATGAATTGACCCAGGATAAACGAGCTCCACAGTGGAGACGAATCTTCAGGAACGTCATCTGGAATAGAGACTGAAGCAATAGCATCATTTGAGAAATTGAGATCAAGATTGTAAGATACAATCGAAGTACCAGCTTTAGCAACAGAAGTCCAAGCTTTCTTAGGAATCGTAAGGGTTGAAATTGCAGCAAGATTCATAGCAATCGGTGAAGAAATAGGAGACAGATTCATCATTAGAACAGTAGAGCAGTCACCAGACATAAGAGCCAAGAGAAGAAGATCCAAGAAAAAAACTCTGCCGAAAGGCAGAAAAACCCACCGGAAAGGCAGAAGAGCTCACCGGAAACCCAAGAACAAAACACCAGACCAACATCTTGCACAAACTTCACCAGAAAAACAAAGAAGAAAATCGCATCAAAGCACCAAAAAAATCGCCGGTGAACACCAATCTTGGATCACCGAATCAGAATCATCGAACCAGAATTGCTACCAGAATCGTCTTATAGGAATCACCGTATCGGAGTCACCGTATAGAATCAGAGTTGCCGTATCGAAATCGTCTTTGTTTAGTTCTATTCATTAACTTTTCCAATACTGATTTTTGTACTTGTTTTTGCTAGTGAAAACCGCCATATTTTGGGGCGGAAGTAGAGGAATCGTTTAGATTCCGCCGAAAAGGAGATGGAGGAGGAGATAAAACTAGTTAGAAGAGAAACAGAGTGAGGAAAATTGAAGCCCCTTTTTGTATTTTTAACTAGGAAAATCTTCTAAATAACTCTAGAATTCCAGAGAATCACTTAAAATCGCACTCTTAAATTTGTTTTAATAACAGTCGATTTGATTGTGTTTTTTTAATCATTAGTTCAATAACAGTAGATTTTAGTTAATTAGATATGGACCCGTTTTATTAAATATTGTTTAGAGGAATTTTGAGAAATATCTTTTTTAGTGTACTCCTTTTCAAAAATGCCCCTTGACATTTATCTTTTTAAAAATGTTTCTCATTAATACAAAAATACCCTCAATAGAATTGTTATAAAATTTTCCAGGAAAAAAAAAATTTACCGAAAAGAAAAATTTTCCCGCCAAAATTTTTTTTATGGAATTTCAAAAAAAAAACTTTTACGCAAAAATAATTTTTCCTCCTAAAAAAAGAAATTTTTCCGCCAAACTTTTTTTATAAGTGCGCTTATAAATCTTTACAAAACTTTATAAACACCTTATAAATTTTTATAAACGCCTTATAAAGTTTTTACAAACACCTTATAGGTTTTTTATAAACACCTTATAAATTTTATAAGGTCACTTATAAAGCCTTACAAATTTTGATAAACACCTTATAAATTTTTTATAAACACCTTATAAATTTTTTAAGATCTCTTATAAAGCCTTATAAATTATATAAACTCTATTATAAAGTCTTATAAATTTTATAAAGTCTCTTATAAAGCCTTATAAATTTTTATAAGCTCTCGTATAAATTTTTGTAAATATCTTATAAATTTTTATAAGCACCTTTTATAAACACCTAATAAATTTTATAAGTTATAGAACCTTATAAATTATATAAGCTCTATCATAAAGCCTTATAAATTTTATAAGCTCTCTTATAAAACCTTATAAATTTTATAAACTCTCTTATAAACCCTTATAAATTTTATAAGCTCTCTTATAAATTTTTTTATAAACCCCCTTATAAATTTTTTGGCAGGAAATTTTTTTCGTAAATCGGGAAAAAATTTGGCGGATATTTTTTTCTTGGCGGGATAAAAGGTTTTTTTTTGTGGGAAACTTTTTTGGCGAGAAAAAGTCTGTAAAAATATAAAAAAATAATAATCTAAGGATTATATATACAAATAAATTTTAGGAGTATTTAGATAATTATCATCTCTTAGGATTATGATCAGAGATATTTATCTTATCAGATTAGGATTTTTTATAAATATATATGATTCAAAATATCATATATATTTATAATTTTCGTTTTAAATAAATGATTTTTAATATAATATTTTTCTTTATATAATAAAATTACTAAAAATAAATTTTTAAGATTTATTAGATTAGGATTTCTTTATAGATAAATATGATTTAAAATATAATATATATATATATATTTCATTTTTTATAAATAAGTTTTTAATAGAATATTTTTCTTTATATAATAAGATTAGTAATGAAAACTACTTTTTGTTAAAATTAATTTTTTAACAATTAATATTTCTCATTTTTTTAAAAATTAAATTTCTTTTTAGGTTAGGAATTCTTTTGAGATTTGAATAAGTTAAATATTGAAGAAATATATTTAAAGAATTTTATCTAGTCTTAAAAAAAAATCCAGGAAAATTTTGGATCATTAGATTTGACACATGGAAAAATCCTCTTAATTACTAATATTGAGAAACTCTTCTTTATATAATAAGATTGTTAGAAATTCATGTTTAGATAACAAATAATTTGCCACTTAAAACAAAATCATTTTAAATCAATATTTCAATACACTTCTCAATGCTAATAGATAGAGTACATTATGACTTTTCAAAGAGTGACTAATATATAATTCAACTTGAATACCCCCAAAATGGAAAATACACAATCAATATCCAATTCCTAAATTTCAGCCTATCACAGTACTGATTTGGAATGAAAATATTCGGAGAGACAATTGAAAAGTCAATCGAAGCCTAATATTAAGACTATCACAAAACTGATTTTGAACTGATCCGTTGAAAGCAAATCGGATCTATGAGCAGGAAATGAAGATGATGCTAATATAATTTGAGATACTTAGTACAAACGTGTACCAATCATTAGCCAAATATTTAATGAAAGATAAAGAAGATAGAATCTAAATGGAGAAGAAGGTCCAATCAAAGAATCCACATAATTTAAGTGTATTAATTCCAAAAAAAATCTGAGAATATCGTTAACTTAAAGAGGAACGAGTCCCTAAAGAAAGATCTAGAAAATCAAGATCATTACAAAGATCTCTATTGTGATGAAGACGTAAAGGATGATTGGGAAAATTATAGAAGAGTGTTTGCGTGAAAGTAGCCAATCATGTTTAATCTTTTTTTATCTCATAACTCTTGATAACTGCTCAATGTTCAGCAGCGTTATAACGCTAAAAATTGAAGCGTTTACACGAGTTTCAAAAATTACAATTAATTATAGCTTCACAAACATATATATATATTTGTGGTCACACAAAAAAAAAATTATTAAATATAACTAAAAAATTCTACTGAAAAAATCTCAATTCAAATTTTAAAATTCAGATATATTGAGATAATCTATTATATTTATATTAGATTAATAGAGTTTAAATTGGATTTTGTGATAATTTTAACTGATAATATATAGATATTATTTAACTTGAAAAAATATACAAACAACACTTAATTTAAACAGAGAAATTATAATATAATATATAGTTTTAGACATAAAACCTGATACTAAAATTTAAACTAAAATTAATTCAAATTAGAAAAAGAAATCCGAACCGGACGAACATCTAAAATGCTCTTAGTTGGATGAGTATAACCAATTGTACTCTCCCATGATCTAATATACTTTTCATACTCTCTTCATTTATTCTATTTCTTTTTTACTCTTTCTAACTCTATAATCAGATCCACTCAATCGAGTTCACTTATTTTTTTTAAAAAAAATAAGTATTAAAATTAGAAACTAAAATTCAATCAATTAATGGTTAACTGGTTTGTTTTTCGTTTCTCAATTACGGCGGACGAATATTTTGAATTTTATCATCAACGAATTTTATTGTTCATTATAATATCAATACATTCAATATAATTGATTCATTACATATTAAATCATGAAATTAATTAAAACTAAGTTATCTACGAATGTTTATATAGAGAAATAGGATCTATGTTACACTTTGCTAGTAAAAGACATTGATAAACTATGATGTATTTGGTATTGATATCTACTATATAATAAAAAGAAAGCATTTTGAAAAAATTTCATCGAGTCAACCATATTTACTTAGAATGCCATTAGAGATTTTATTTAATTACTATGGTTTAAAATTTTCAGAAAGGTTAGTGATGTAATAACCTTAGTTCGAATCCTCTACATCACACCCTATATAGTTAGTGTGGACATATATTGAATCTTCTCTATATTTGATAAATAATTCATCCAAAATTTTATTATTTAATATTATTATTAGAAAATCTTTAACAAATTAATATCGTTATGACCAATTATAATTTTTTCCTTAAATAACCATATAATACCCTAATTTTTGGAATTTAATTTTAAATATTCTTAAAATCTTTTTTTTTCCTTAAATAACTATAGAATATCCTTATTATATCCTAATTTTCAGAATTTAATTTTAAAAAGTTATGAAATCTTATTTTTTTTCTTTAAATAACCATAGAATATTCTAATTTTTGGAACTTAGTTTTTTTCTTATATACCTTCATTCGAATATTCTTATTTTAACTTGTTAAAAATATCAACAATATTTTAAAATCTTAAAACCTCTTATGTTCTTAAAACTTACCAATTAAGAATTCAAAATATAAATCTTCCATAATTATTGAATCAAATGAAGTAAATATAGATAATTATTGCTTTAAATATATTTTTGAATCAAGGATAAATATATGGTAACTAATTATTTTTAAAATTTACATATTTTACACAATACAACCCTAATTTTCTTCCTATAAAAACAACTCTAATCGACCTATTTCTCACCATATTTTATTGTTCTATATTTTTAACGATATTTTTTTGTGACGGCAGGCTGAAATCATCCAAACAACATGAAGAATCAATGTGATTTTTTTTATACTACGGAATACATAATACCCATATAAGTAACTTGCATATTCATCTAATTTATTTGTTTTATTTTGTAAATTTGAAACTTAAACTCAATACCAATTATCATTCACCATTATTATTCAATATCTCAAACTTTTTGATACGAGCAAACATCACAACTTCATACTTTCATTAAAAAGTGTAAAGGTAAACACATTTTTTGTTATTTATTTGATTTTTTGTATAATTAGTATCTTATAATTTTTGTAGGCTCAAAAATTTCACTAGAAATAATATGGTCAACAACTTCAACAAGGTAACATTAAAAATTGTAAATAATTTTTTATTTTGTTCTTTTAAGTGTAATTTATAAAAATATTTCGTTTCTATTTTAAAAGAGTTTTTATTTATTTGTTTTAACTATTTTATTTCTATTTTAAAAGAGTTAATTTATATATGAATTTTTTATTTTATATCATAAAATGACAATATAATATGTATTTAAATCTTAACAATATATATTTTACCAAATTCATATTTTTAAAATATTTTTGTTTTCATAGAACATATATATACAATCATACAGTTGAAGTTATTAAAAAATATATATATATATATAAATTATACAATATAGCTAAATTTTTTGGAAATAGAATATTTTCATAATTTATATATTATCTAATATAATTATATTTAATTTTATATTTAATAGTAAACGCATAACATTATATTTAGAAAAATAAATAGATTATTTAAGTACAATCCAAAATAATATATATAATTATCTCTTTTTTAATCTTAGTATTTTTAGTTTTGTTATTTCACATGTTTTTAAAATTTTAAATATGTGAAAATTGAACGAGTCTAATATTTCTTAATTATTCATTTTGATTTTGAAATATTTCACGTTTTACTATGCAATAATAAAATAAAATAAGTGTTCACTCTTTAAAAATTTCTACAAATATGAAATATATCTTTTGAGGATTCTCCCTATATACTATTTAATATATAAAATATATACAAATGAATAAATTTACCATAAAATAGATATTCTTATCATTGATATAAAATATTTATATTAATGAATTTATAGTTTTAAAAATCAGAATATATATATATATATAAATTACGTAAAATATTAAATTAAGTAAAAGTTAATTAAGTAATATACTAAGGAATTATCATATGCATTACATCATATCTTATTATTGTACACCTACATTGAATCTTCCCTAAATTTCTTACATATTTATTCGAGATTCAAATTATAGAATTTTCTATATTTGGAATTCTTGATTAAATACAATAAAATATAATTTAATATATTCCATAATATATAAAAACATTTTTCATGGTTTTTATTTTTAAAATTTAATTGTATATACATAATATAAAACATTATGTAATATTCTTACTCATATTTAATATTTTTATACACTACATAATATTTGAGAGTTTTAAAAAAATTAATATTATTTTAGTATATTTTTATTTCTTAAATATTATATATACAATTACATAATTTGGTTTAATATGTCAAATTGTATATTATTTTATTTTAAAAATATTATTATTATATATAGCAATTTTTAACTAATTAATATATAATTACTATATAAAGACTATCGTTTGTAGAAATTATAAATCATTTTGAAAGAATATCCTAATCATTTGGATCCTACAATATAGTATTCAGAATAAATTTAACAAATGGATTAACTAAAAGTCCATAATTTATGGATCTTTCAATGCTATAACGAGCCTACTTCATTCTACAATATTGTTAAAAAAATATTGCTATAATGAATGCAAATGTTATCTCTTTTTTTTGTTTTGAATTGAAATGTATTCTTATAGATTCTAATAGGATATATTTGGTAAACACAATATATCTGTTTTGAAAAAATAGTTAAACCAATTTAGAATAGAATCATATATTCTCTACTTAAATAGATATTTTTATTTGTTTATTATATTACTAAATTCAGAGAATAGGTAACGGAAAACCATATTTTTGGTCCTATATATACTCATAACAGTTAGATTTAATCTATATATTATTCATTATTTATACGTTTCTTTGCCATTCAACTACTTATAAGAAGATAAATTTCTAAAAACACAAAATGGATTGGATTTCTTTGCCCGATAGTATCCTTATTTCAATTATCTTTCATTGTGTTTGTTCATCTAAGTTGTGTTTCCTAAACCTATGGTTAGTGTGCATTAAATTTTATAGCATATGTGACGAACCTCAAGTGCAAGATCGAGTTTCTCTAATAGATGATCTCTTCCAACCTGGTTTTGACTCCCCTCAAATCTACTATAGAAGGTACAACCGACTACGGAACAATAGAAACCCTAAAGCGTTGTATCGTTTGGGAATAGTATGCTATTTCTTTGACAACCGTAAAGCTAAAGGATTAATATTGCTACATTAAGATGCTCAAAGATTTCATCCTGAGGCTATCTATCTATACATAATCATTCTCATATGTCTTGGTGGTAGAGCAAAACAAGAAGGTTTTAAAATCCTTTGTGTTTTGATCAAGCCTCTAATGTCCGAAACTTTAAAACCAACTTGAGATATTACGCGCAAAGTTATAGAAATATGTTATGTGGCGTGCACAAACGGTCTTGCTACAACTTAAAGCTAAATACTCCAAAGAAAAATGCTTTTGCGATGGTGAAACTTCTGATTTCTTGAATAACAACAATATATGGCATATGTATGGTGCTAATGCAGACATGAATATTAAGTCATCATGTAACATCTGTATATGGGATCATGAAGTTAATCTTTTTATACCGTATATTCTTAGTAAAAAAATATTTCATGAATAAGATCATTTTTTGGTTTTATTATTTTGGTTATATGAATTTATGACTATTAATTATATCGATTATTATCAGTTTCTATATATATTTTGTTTATTTAATTTTTTATTTACCTTCTTATAATTACTAGATGATGTCCCGTGCTATGCACGGGTTAGGTAACATTTGTTTATTTTATTTATTTATTTATGGTTTGATTTATATATGTAAATTTATTAATAACTTAGTTATATATATATATATATATATATTTGATATATTAAAAATAAATTTATAGTGATCACGAGTGTTTTTGTACACGACATATATTTTTTATTTTTGTTTACTTAAGTATTGATGCATTACAATTTTACATAAAAAAATTTTGACTCGTGTCATTTACGCTTTGACTCATGTTCATTTATGTTTTAGACTCGTTTATAACTTAATTATTAGACATGTAGTTATTTAGGGTTTTGAACCCGTATTTGTTTAGGTTTTAAGATCTATGTTTAATTTTGATGTGTTATATATTATCGATAGAATACATATTTTTATTTATTAATATTTTGATCGATNGTTTTAAGATCTATGTTTAATTTTGATGTGTTATATATTATCGATAGAATACATATTTTTATTTATTAATATTTTGATCGATTCAAGAAGTATATACTAATATAAATGTATGTATAATCATCTTATTAA